>JAEDXX010000447.1:0-48270 GCA_021725515.1 Epicauta chinensis
TCCATAATAGAACTTTAAACTAAACATATCTGCTTTTCATCAACCCAATGGGAGAATTTTTTTTCAACATACAGGCCCTTTTGAGACCGTGAATTCGATGGGTTAGTCATTTTGGCTCGCCTTAATGCACATCTTCTCTTTATACCATTAAAATTGATAGTGCTAACGGATTTGAGTTCTCAAATAAAAAACTAAAGATCATCAAAATCCAAAATTGCCACTTCTTGTATCTATCGTAGTATTTTCTTTAAAATAGTACAAAGTCATAAAACTATTGCCGTTTCATTTCTACACATTATAGTTATGGAAATAGGACTCTCCTGTAGGGTCAACCTGTTTAATTTCTTTCCCTATTTTCCCATTACAGTATTGAGATAGTGATATTGTCAACTTTACCAGTTGTCGCATCCTTGTAAAATAGTTACAGGCTTACAGCCCATGTCAGGGGTGTCAAACACTTTCTGAAATTTTTAAGGGTGTACAAGTACTTTTTATATGAACCAACGTGAGAATAATGGGGCCGAAACTGTCTTTTTCAGCTATCATAAACGCCAAAAAATTAGTACTAATTGTCGACATTTTTCATCAAACATTTTTAAATAGAAATTCAAGCACAGGAACACTTTAGCTCTATTGCTAAATTATTGGCTAAATGACTAATATTATTGGCTAAATTACTAATATAGCAGGTATTTCCTATTGCACCCTTAATGTGCTTACGTGTTTACCCTTCCAGTATACTAAAAAGGGAGATCTTTACTAAACTCCAAACAGGTAGTCAAGACACAAAAACTTTTAAAAGTACCCCAGTTGCGACCCAACCTTGTGGATTGTTTTTTTCTGATTTTAACAATAAGATTCTAATGAACAGAAAAAGAAACAACACAGAAACGCGCATTTGGAGTTAATTTTAAGAGGCAGTTTACATTTTTAAAAGAATATTACAGGTGATTTTTCAGACTTGCATCACAATAATTCTAATATAGATTGTTGTTGTTTTAGATTTAGATTCTTACATAAAAGTGGAATAATTGGTCGTAAAATCTGTTGCTTTTCCGAATTTTATATTCACTACCCTATGGACTAGTGTTTACGACGAAATTAAGCCATGTTAATACTTTTATTTGGATTTAAAGACATTTAAAGGCTTTCTATGCGAACAAATTCACTTTGCAGATATCAACGTTGTTGAGCAATTAAAATTTGTTATCTTTAAATCGTATCCACTCTGAACTCTGAAGAGCTTCAAGGTAGATTATGTTGATTGTCTTGTAAATACTAAAACACACCATAAGCTTTGTTTTGAACAGATTGTAAGGAACACAATAGTGAATCTAAATAGACTAAGATCTTGTCGTATTGTTTTGCAGATTTTTCTTTACACAAAGTTTACAAGATCTGTCAGTTCCGGCAAAAGGGAATCTTGATCGTTCTCAGCAACTCAACAACAACATCAAAGCATCCCATTTAGATTTTGATATCCATCTATTTATAAAAATCTTTAAATATTTACACTCAATTAGGCTATAAACGTGTTAATCACTTTCGTTGTTCGAGTTACCTGCTGGAAATTGCATAATTTCGTCTGTTGCTATTAATAACTCACTGTTGCAACGATTTAAATAAATAATCACACCGTTGCCGCCAATTTAATTCTAATTTATCACAATTTGTAAATTAACAAACATCTCACATATTAAAACTTAATTATTCTCATTGAAAATTTAATTAACAAATAAACAACAAGGAGAAGAACAACAATAACAGCATCAACGGTGTTATGTTATAAAGTAGAATAATAATAGTAAAATATAATAATAATAATAGTAATAATAACAATAATAATAATAATAATGATAATAATGGAGGAAACAGTGCACACCCAATGTAAACAACAAATTCGTGCTAATAGAAGAGGGCGTATAGAGAATGTGGGATTAATAAATCTTTGTTAACTTCACCTCATCCCTAATAGTGTCACCCCTCTCGCCCATCTAAACCGCTTACACCCCTTTTATACTGTAGTTGGTATGTTATACAAAACATGGTGGCTTTATCATGGAACAACATGCATCAATCATTCAGATTGGTCCGTCATTACCATGTACGTCCGATAATATTTCGTCTTTGGTGCAATCACGATTTAAGTGCACGATTCGTTGTTGATTCATCGAATCGTATCGATTTTCCAAAAAAAAGTATTCAACGGTAAAAACAAATAATCTCGTTTATGACTTTTATTTTATTTTGTATTTTTTGATTTAGATTGTAATAACGGCTGTAATTCGAAAAATTAATTACTCGAAGTAAATAATATGGTTATAGTGTATGGAAATAGCTTCGTTTCTATTCAATATGAAAATTTTAACTATTGACAGTCACGCCATGCTGATATAAATTCATTAGTAAAATGCTGATAAGCATGCACGGGATGGCATTTCGAAATTTTCTTCTACCTAGAATCATTACTTGTAAATCTGTATTACAACAAATTTTAATAAAATTCTATTGAGATTAGTTCACCTGTACGTAACTGAGCCTTATCAGAGAATTGTTGGAATTTTTCGTGAATTTTTTACGGGACAGAATTTTAATTAAAAAGAAAAAACAACTCACACTCACAAACAACCGTAACTGGGTCTTGGGAGACAACAAAACAATCCTAATTATCGTCGATATTGTTAACAAGTAGCCCCGAGCTGATGTTGGAGTTATCCTGAGGGGTGGTAGTCGTTAAATTAATGACTTAAAGAGAATTTCTAGAGCGCTTTGTTCAACTGTGGCATATTTCTTTGATTCGTATTATATAATAGAATCGCTTTGTCTACACGAAATTGTCTTCGAAACGCTTACTTTTCGGATTCGTAACGAATTCATGATGATTGTGTCCGTTTTTGGGGTCGCCTCCACTAATAACAATCATAAATTCCCAATGACCTTTACGTCATTATTATCGTGTTGAAAATAAAACACACGGGTGACATTTCGTCTATTCTCTATCTACCGTTACGTCTCTATTACAGGGTAAATGTTAAAAAACCATCTGTCTAGTTCATCATGATACGTGATCTGTAACTTTCCGTACACTTGGTCTCTGTTCGTTTAATATTTTTCATTCATTAATTCAAATTTATTGCCCCCAGTTACGGTCTCTTGGCGATTTTATTTCTTTATTAAGAATTGATCGTAAATTTGACGAGGAATAACGGGGAAGCAACAGGAAATCGATCAATTTGGATGCGTCAATTTACTATTGTCGTGCTTAAATAGATAAACCAAAAGTTTGCAGGAATTGAAAAAAGTTAAATTGACTGCAATATTTGTTGGAGCATCCGTGTAAACAAGAAATTTTCTTCAACGACCATCAGATAATTTCGGATATTAGAATGATAAACTGATAAATCTTATTTCAACTGAATTGCAACTATTATTAGAACTTTGCATACAGTTCTCATAAAACGACGCTTATCAAAATTGTCCGTATCTCAATTTCAAAATCGATTAACCTGAAATTTCGCAGAATAATCTTCTATTATCGCACATTTCTCGCCTGCGATGGGTTGTTTACAAGAATCACTTTGACATCACAAAATATACTCGAACCTCATTATTTCGGTGTATCTCGACCGGTTATAGTTTAATTGTTTTATATAGCAATAGCCTAATTGAAATTGTCCATTCGTGAGAAGCTCACCATCTGTCACGTCCAATAATTCCCGTATCACCCCCAGGACATCGTTCAACATGCATGAGACTCGCGCTCAGTGTACGAGACTAATGGACGCAGACCTGGGACCAGTGTTTGTAAATTGATGATCGATATCAATCCTTTAAAACTCTCCACGAAAACGGCCACACAAGAAAAACTTCAAGACGCTTGAAGATTGCAAAATCGAATCAAATTAAGAAAATCGTAATCAATAGTTGGACAAAGTAAATTTCTACAATAGTTTCGTAGAATATCTGGAGGGTATCGTTGTAAACATGGGCGACTGTGTTGCGGTTGTCCATCCATTTCAACCACGATTCTACAAAACCTCAAACTACCCTTATATAAGTAACGACATGAAAGTCCTTTACATTTCAATTTGTGCACGCTTTTTCTTGGCTTAATACCAATAGAGTAAGTGTTTTTGTTGAAAGTTTACGATTTCTATAATAACTGTATGTGAATTTAACAAATTCGCATGTCGGTCATTTTCACAGCAATTTCTACTTCTATCTGCAGGAAATTAGTCTGTCAACCTGTTTCAAATCTCACACCCTAATGTACTGATAACACAATGTATTTTTCGTGTTTACTGATCGTTCTGCGCTCTTAGATTGCAATAATCTATCATCGAAAAATCCTTAAATTATTCAAAGCTTTATTAATGAACGCCGATAGCTATAAATTAATTACAAAATATTACTCTGAAAGTAATATTGTCACGGCAACAAGACGACAATACTTGAAAGAAAATGACAAAACATGAGAGAATAGCCTGGGGAAATATCTATCGTTATAATTAAAATTTCTCTAAAGACTACTGGAATCAATTAATTTCTGTTTAGTAAATTTGTAATTTTATTGAAAGTTAATAACAAGAATAATCGGCTCGTCTCCACAAGTGTTACGGTTTTATTATCGTTTCAAGAAAATATTCCGCTACAATATCATTGAAATATCGCCGATGAAATAGTGTCGTTTCGGGACAGTTTTACATCTACTTTACCCTAAAAATACTACTGACCCCCTGAAAATACATAAGTATGAACCGGTAAAAAGCTCCCGTTGATCCTATAAAAGTCCATATCGATAGAACTGGCGCATTCTAAAACACTGCACACTACCGACTGAAAGTCTCACATACGCGCAGAAAAAAGACCCAATAAATTTCCAGTTACATTAAATGTAAAACTCAATTATTCGTTAATGATAATGGAATGAAAATAAAACAAAATAAATAATAAAACAGTCGGGTATATCGTGCCAGTATTGGAAAAATAATTCGTATTTCTACCCTATAAGAGTTTTATGTCGGTGAATGTACAAATGGGCGAAGCGACATGTCTACCCTCGCATCAGGGGCGGTGTATATCTAAATAGTGGCAGAAACGACGCCATAAAAATTGACGACGTTCCATCTTTGGGGAAAATGGAATAACATTGCCGCCCCACCTGGCAAATATCAAACGTTATCATTTCAACTATAGCAAATGGAAATAAAACGAATAATCAAATTAAAATCGGAATTTATTAATGTTTTCCGTATTTTGCGGCAACATAATTATGATAAATTAAGAAACCTTGCCAAGTCTCTTCGCAAACATCTTGAATGCTTGCCGGTGGTAAATCGAATCCGTAATTACCACCACCAGGCAATTCGATCGTGTACACTAAAGAGATATTAGCCTTGCCCATTGCCCAATCATCACTACCACCGGCCGCCGGATACAGAACATCAGCTGAATTACCAACTGTATATGCAGTACCACGTACCGCCTGAATTGCATCTTTGACCTTATGCCCAAGTCGATCAAGTTCTTGCCAATTATCGGGCAATTTATGATCGTAACCCCACGGATACAGGATGAACTTGCCGAAACTATGCAGTGTTAAATACAACACAATCTTATCAGCTGTTACAGCTTTTAACAGATAATCGCGTAGTGCCTGCGTGCAATTCTCTGAGAACGGTTGTTTGCCACCATAATTTCCATTACATTCATTATAACGACCACCTTGTCCTTTGCTCCAATGGAAATCGAAGTTACGATTCGGATCAACACCATAACAAACTTCACCGGGAGAACGTGTTTTTCTCCACAAACGATTTCTCGTCCATGTATACTCATAACCGTCAGGATTTAAAACTGGCAGAATTGTCCATTTAACATTTTTAAGTAAATGGTGATTGGTACGGTTCTCAACTAATTGATTGATCACATAGAGGGCCATAGCTGGCGCTATCCATTCTCTTGCATGTATACCAGCATCAATAAATATTGTCGGTTTATCTTTAGCACCTGCAGAGATATGGACTAAGTTGATATCTCGGCCTTCGTACGATTTCCCAATTGTTTCTAAACGAACACGATGGGGATAAATTCGAGCTAATTGTTCTAAATAAAGGTTAATCTATTCGAAAAAAAAATTGTAGTTAATAGCACTAATTCAAATTGATTAAATGAATACCTCAAAATGTCTGTAATATCTATAGTTGAAAGTTATGTTCTTCGGTGCAGATTTTGAGCGTTCCCAGATTATTTCATTTTGAATTATTATGCTAGAGTCGAATCAACTACAAATTAATACAATGTTGCTTTGATAAATAACAAAATTCACCTTTCAACGTCGTCAATTTCTGTATAGAAGCTTATAGAAGTTTTTACTAAAAATTCAACAAATACAGACTGCATTTGTGGTGATACCATTACAGTTACCGGTTGATTAGCGCAATTTATTGGCGACCAAAAGTCGAAATGATCGTTTTGTTCAAAAGTCTTCAACCATTCCACATGCAGATTATTCTGTGGAAAAATCTTAAATACTTTACATCTGTAAGAAATCGGGTTGTTGACAATTAAACTTTGCAAATTTATTAAATTTACCCATTGTAACCGAATCCTGCTGACAGACCCAGGTGGGTCAATAGTAGAAGTACTAGCAGCTGCATGATTACTACTGCAACTAATGTTGATTGCCGGCGTTTATAAATCTTGTACTAATTTGAATACAATACGATATTATATTATTGAGAAATCAAACAAAAAGACTTTTGCAGAGTATAATTACCAGGGCCGAACTGGAGAAATTCGAGACGCGGTGAGTATTTCATTTTTGGCGCACTTTAAACCGATCGTTTATAAAGATGAGTTGTGTGGAGCTATGTCCTGTTTGTAGATGGCCGGAAAAATAACGATGAGCCAAAATCTTGTTGAGTAGAGTGGAAATCAGACCTATTTCGAATTCGGACACAAATACTTAAATACGGCACTGATATCAATACTGAAATTTTGATGTTCTATATGTTTATTCTTTTTCTAAATAAACACAACAATAATAAAAAAGTAATAGAAATTTTAACACAAACAGCATTGTTTCCTGATTAAAGCGGAAAATAAATATAGATGCCCTGTATGAAATAAGAAAGCTATAAACAATGGTAATAATTTGGTAATATTGATTATCTATTGTTTTGGTATTGTTATTTGATTAAAATTAATGATACCAATCTAATCTTTATAGTGGAAACTGTTATTATGTACGAATAAATAAAATCAAAAAGAGAGGAAAAAATCCAGATTTTTATAATTGTCAGTTTAGATATTTTTTTTATTGTGTCGGTTCTGAAATTTAAAGAGATAATGGAGATTGGAACTCTTATTTGTCAAAATATCGCCAAGCGAATGTTTTTCAAATCAAGAGTTTTTGCGTTGCAAATTTCAGGAAACGTACCTATACCCGGTCAGGGAGGGAGTGCGGTCTTCGAAATAATACTCTTGGTCATCGAGGCGGGAATAGGCACCTTAGATATTCGGCACGTAGCCAATATCAGCCAATATCCTCCAGGAAAATCTAGCGCTTTACATTAGTAACAAAAAACTGAAGTTTTTGGTACCAAATATAATAAATATTTTCTTCGAACTGTTTCTTCATTTGAGAGCTTTCGGATGTAATAAGTTTTGGAAGACTTCCGCCCTGAATCATCCTTTTTTTTACCTGTGAGGGGCAATTTTCTACCAAGAAAACTCGAATTTCTATAGATAAATGTTTTGGCCATGTACTTGGATCATTTACTTCAAAATCAAAAATATTGTTTATCTTCAAACGCCACAAAGTGGCAGATTTTGTGACTCAAATGACAAGGTAAAAATAGCATCTTGTCTGCCGAACGCTAGTCAGCTTCAGCACATAAAGTTCCAGTTTTACGGCTAATAACAGAATCTACTATTGTTTCTCTTTCACTTGGAGGAGGGGAGTAGAATTTAAATCTTGCTCTGGGCGCTCACGAGCTTAACTACGACACTGTCTGGGTGCAACCCATTAATTCTTTAACCAGGAAAAAGAAAAGACACATCCGTATTATCAAGTCCTCTTGTACCCCCAAGATGCTTTTTTTGTTTTTACTCGACATTACAAAATTTTTACAACACTTGAATAGCTGAAGAAATCGTGTGTGATAAAATGGTTTTGTTTTGCTTTTTTGAAGATCTACATTTTTTTGTCATTTACTATAAGATTTTGAATAAGAATCAAAAAATTATTCTCACTTCTATTCCAAACTTGAAATTTTCAGTGCTGTTTGAGGATAAGACGAAGTACATTCTTTGGAATTTTCTAAAGATTTGGAGTTGATAGAACAAAGTTATGGGTATCTCAAAATGGCGATTTTTAAGAAACGTCCTAGGTTTGCTTAGCTGTACTATAAAGAAAGAGCTTTAATCAAAGTAAAGTAGGGTGAAAATCAACATTCCATACCTTAGCAAAAAATTTGAGATATTGATCGTCTCCCTGTTCTAAAAACTGTAGATTTGACAGGACTTTAAAAATAGGTGAAATTTCTCGAAAACAGTGATTCAGTTGAAAGCGTACAGCTAAACCGAATTAAAGTTTGGATCAATAGCATCATTTTTTCTTGAAAATACAGGGTTGACCGAGAAAAATGCCGCCTCGAACTAATCTCTAAGTTATATAGAAGCTAAGATATAAATTTTTGAAAATTGCCGAAAAATCGACTTTTTTCAAATTTCAGAATATTCTCTAGCGGCCGGATTTGAACTTATCTACAAATAACTGCAAATAACTTATGACCTGTAAAAAATATCAAAAACTTTTATAGAGATAAGTTATAGAGAATAAAATGCTCTACAAAAATGTTCTATAAAATTTACCCATAAACTTGATGATTGCGTCAAAAAATTCGAAAAATTTAAAAAATTACCATTAACCTTGAATAACTTTTGAAGAAAGAAATATATCAAAAAATTGTAAGAGACCTTTTTTGTAGAGCGTTAAATTTGGTATAAGAGCAAAGTCCGACATCCTGAACAATATTTGCAAGGTGCCTTTTGAAAAAAAAAATTGTCGATTTTGAGTATCTAGAATAAGAAATTAGTTTTCTAAAAAATGAGGTGCTTGGTTATCTGTGGTGCTAGTCAACAAAATTGAGTAGAATTTATGTGAACAATTTTGAATAACTGGACATATGGTAGTTAAGGAGTACATTATCAAAGTTACAATTTTGTCAAATTATGGAAAAACTGAAAAGGAAACAACGTAAATGCGATTATCCAGAATGGGGACCGCCCTTATAATTTGTGCCATTTTATGGTAAGTCTGCGAGAGTCAAGGGAAAAGGGAGCACCTTGGATTTTTAGAAATCTCTCTTATCTTCATAACCATCTCCCTGTATATCTCTCTCATCTACAGCACAATACCTTCGACAAACTTCGCCTTTGGAGGGTTAAATTTACATGAAACGATCTCTAACAAAGGTTCTGGTGTATATAAAACTTCAGAGGTAAAATAAAAACGAAGGAAAAATTACAATAAAGAATTTTATTTGAAAGTTTAAAACATAAATGAAATAAATAAACGCTTACAATTATGTAATTAATCCGATGGTGAAATATTTTGTGCTGCCGCTATTAGGGTATCATGAATTTCTTTAGCATAAGCCACTTGGGCACTGGCTGTAGCTAGGAATTGTGGATAAGTCAAAACACTCTCATTAATACCAATATTTTCACTACGTGCCGGTGCCACCGGTAAATGCAGATATCGGGTACTACTTTCCGCCTGACTCAAACATTTAATTGAAGTTTTCTATAAATCAAAAGAAACAATATTCATAATCTCGTATACTAGCGATTGTACAACAATAATACCAAATGTAATTCAATTTGATCGCATATTGAATAGAATTCTTCCAGGTTTTTATCGAACCGTGGAATCTGCACGTCTACACCTTTCCTAAAACACACAATTTACCGAAATCAATAACAATTTCAACAATAATTGAACAACTTACAAAGAACCAGCATCAACTTGACTGTTTTGATTTAATGTTTGTGCTGCCGTCTTAATTGTATTCTACAATAAAATAAGATTAGTTAAATAATCAATGAATTTACTGTTGACTTACAGAGAGAGATTCCCGTAATGGACCGATAAGAGATTTGATCTTCGAAATGTTATCCAGTGGTTGCGGGGGCTGCTGCTGTTGTTGTGGTTGGGGCTGTTGCTGTTGTTGTTGCTGTTGTTGTAACGGTTGTGGATTACCTTGCGGTAACATTCCCATACCAACCACATTCATTGTAATTTTATTTAATTAACACTTATTATTATTTATTTGTTGTGAAATTTTAGGTTATGAGCGTGATGTCAAAATTTTCAAACCTAACGACCTTCAATACAGCGGCGTCGTTTTTCAATTAAATTAATCTCAATTTTCATGAACTAAAAAATATAAACCACATGTTAGTCGTTTCTTAATACCTTTTATATCATATTTTGAATAAATTATTAACATAATCTGTAATATTGATTTTTCATCTGATTGCGTTTTGTGAAATTATTATATTTGAAGCGACGCTACTGTTTTAGCGTTATTGATACAAAAAACACACACTAGATGGCAATCAAGCTACGGTTGGTTTCTAATTCTTTTTAATTATTTTCAGCTTCTTCTAGAATTTATTATAATTAAAAAAATTATTGTTAATTATTTTATAAATAAATTGAGGAAAATTATTATTTTTTGATAACACTTTCAGAAATTGTGTGTGCGAAAGGATCGACTTTGACTATCATGTGTCAAATCATATGATCAATCAAATTATGTCAATTGCAGCCAGTGTTGTAGTGGTTGCTTGTAAGGCGTTGTCGTGAAAATTAAGTAATTTTAAAGAATTTCTTAATTGTTTTTCTCTAAACTATCGAAAAAAATCAACAATAATCATGGCACTAAGCGATGTTGATGTCCAAAAACAGGTAATCATCCATTTCTTCAATCTTCAAATGCATCACTTGTATTGGATGTTACTCAATATTTTTCTCAACTAATCGATTATTTGTTGAATTAATTGTTAAATCGATGATTGATTTACAGATCAAGCATATGATGGCTTTCATCGAACAAGAGGCCAACGAGAAAGCCGAAGAAATCGATGCTAAAGCTGAAGAGGAATTCAATATTGAAAAAGGCCGTCTAGTCCAACAGCAACGTTTGAAAATCATGGAATACTATGAGAAGAAAGAGAAACAGGTTGAATTACAAAAGAAAATGTACGTTAATTTTTGACCATTTTATCGAAAATTTGTCATGTGACCTAAATTTTGTTGTTCTAACGCAAATTGCAATCTCCACAGTCAATCGTCCAATATGCTAAACCAGGCCCGTTTAAAAGTCCTCAAAGTCCGTGAAGATCACGTACGTAATGTTCTGGATGATACCCGTAAACGTCTTGGTGAAATCACACGTGACCACGGTCGGTATGGGCAAATTTTGGAAGCGCTCATCCTTCAAGGACTCTATCAAGTAAATCGCTGGTTTTTTTCGTTACATTATATAAACAATCAATAATTTTAATGTTTTTGTAGTTGTTTGAAACTAATGTGACGATTCGAGTACGACAACAAGATCGTCCATTAGTTGAATCAATCATTCCAATTGTATCAACGAAATACCGTGATGCAACTGGTAAAGATGTAATATTGAAGATCGACGATGAGAGCCATTTAGCATCAGAGACAACAGGTGGTGTTGAATTGTATGCACATAATGCACGTATACGTATCAATAATACATTAGAGGCTAGGCTGGATTTGATTGCACAACAATTAGTACCAGAAATACGTAATGCATTATTTGGACGTAATGTTAATCGTAAATTCACCGATTAAAAATTGTCTATTTGTTATCGAATTTGTTCGTTACATAAATTGTAATGGATGAATGTTGTCAGTTTTATTGTAAATTAGTTTAATCAATTCAAATAAAATAATTGTAATAATGATGAAAATAATTCCGTAATAAGTTAAATGTTCCACTGTTGTGCAACAAAATTGTTGGAGTTTATGAAACAAAAAAAAAACTGTTTAAAAAGCCCTAAATGTATTCCATTTTGTTTGTAGATGTTTTTTTTTGATTCTTTAGAGTATTTTGGTGCTTAGTTGATTTATTTAGAGATTTGCAAAAACATGTATATATAGTATTATGTTGTTACCAATAAAACGGCCAATTTCTCAAAAAAATTTTATTTATCCTTTTCACGCATTCTGGCTTTGCAAATCATATCGGTTTACTCATCATCTGTTTTCTTGGATCTCTCTCTCTCTCGCTTTGCTTTCTGGATTCTCTTTTCTACTGTTGTCCCTTTATCTACTGGTCCATATCCGAGGTTCTCTCTTTATCAGTACTTATTTTTAAGTTGTTGAAGAGGCAAAGTCTTTGCTGTACTGTTGTCCCTTTGTCTGCCTGCTTCTCTCTCTATCTCTCTCTATTTGTGTCTATTTTCTTTTCTGCTTCCCTCCCCCACTCTTACTTCTATCTTATACTTTCTTATTTCTTTTCTCTCTTTTCCTCTCAGATTTTTTTCCTCTTGTCAACTCGATCAAACTCGATCCTGGGACATGCTGTACGGCTGGACCATTTTCGATGGTTTTGCAGGGTATCTCCTATAAGGAAAGCTCGTACAAAATAACAGTTAGCACATTCCCGTCCTACTTTTTCCTGACTAGTCAGATGGTGTAATTAGATTTTTGCTGTGTTCTTTTGTTTTCAAGTTATTTCCGGTTTTTCGTTTTTTCACGATTTCGAAGATGCCTTATATCTCGTAGGTTTTCAAAAAAGTTGACGCTTTTTCCACAGTTTCTAGTGTAGTTTTTAAAGCTGATTCTATTTAGCTAATTAGATTTTCTCTAGCTTTCACCGTTTTTGAGTTATAACACAAATTTGTTTTTTTTTAAATGTAACATATATTTAATTTATCACTAATTAAATTGCTTATTTTTTTCTGATTCCAAATATATATAGTTTGATATAGTTATTATCAAAAATGCGGGAGTTATTTTGAAAATTTCGATTTCGCAAGTAGTGATTACAAAAATTATACTCGAAAGGACTTTAGAGTGCCATGAAACAAATTTGCAAAATAAGAAAACAAAAGAATAAATAAATAGCAACCAAAATAATAGTTCGTTGACAAGCTAAAAAACGATTGTTTCATAGCACTCTAAAGTCGTTTCGAATACGATTTTAGGAATTTTTCCCTCCGAAATCGAAATTTTTCAAATAACTCTCACGTTTTTGAAAATAACCATAGCAACCTATATATATTTGAAATAAGAAAAAAATAAGCAATTTAATGAGCAATATATTAAATATATGTTCCATATAAAAAAACACAGGTTTGTGTTATATTTCAAAAACGGTAAAAGCTAGAGAAAATATAATTAGCTAAATAGAATCAGCTTTAAAAACTACATTGAAAACAATGAAAACAAAAGAACATAGCAAAAATCTAATTGCACCATCTGACTAGCCAGGAAAAAGTAGGACAGGAATGTACTATCCATTATTTTGTACGAGCTTTCCTTACAGGAGATACCCTCCATTCTGTAAATATCATGAGACGAACTATAATCGTCTAATTTTCAAGAAATTTTAAAACTCCCGCTTAAATAAACTGCGCCCTCTACTGCAAACTATCCGTGGTTATATAAATGGATTTCCGCCAGTTTCATCCTCCATTTTGGTTGCGTCTTCTGGCTTGGTAAGTTGAATTATTCTTTAATTATTTCATCAATCTTCTCACATTTTATTTAAAAAACAGTATAATTTAAATTTGTATAAACAATTTTTTTGATATATTAATTTATTTCTTAATATTAATTATTTTTTTTTATGAAAAAAGAAAATGATGATTATTCTCGTTCGGATGAAATTTTATGATTAATAAAATTATCGGAAACCTTACCTACATTATCTGAAGAACTATAAATTATTACACAGAATTTAGAATTTATTAGAAATAGTTCTAACACATTTTTTTTACTTAATTTTTCAGAAAATCAACCGATTCTACCACAATAATGGCGGCTTCTAAGGTAAATTTTGGTTATTTATTTGATATGATATAGTAATTTAAATGATGATTATTTAATAGACAAGCATATGACTGAACGTTTATGTGTAGATACAATTTACTGATAATTTAATATTGAAAAACTAAATATATGCACCTTCAAAAACACGTGGTCACGTTGTTAATAAATCTGATCTTTTACAGGTTGAGGCTACAAAATTGTCAATAAACTACCCTCATTCCAGTATACAAGAAGCTATTCTGGATCAAACTACTTGAGAAACATGTAGGTATTCTTGAATTTGCAACAAAACATTTTAACATAATACATCTCATAAAATGCACGTTTATTTTATACTTTTCATAGGTAACTGCTAAGCGAAATCTATATGATTGCAAAATGCTGTTATGATGAAAAATAGACCAGCCCCAGTCAATCTGAAAACTGTGATTAGTGTCCTGATCATTCCAACATATTCTACAGAATCTTAAATATTCTACTACGATTGGAGGACAGACGATAATGGCTAGTTAGATTAAGGTAAATATTCTATACTAAAAAAATACAGGCCAGCTATTTCATAATAAAGAATTATTTCCAAAATCTGTGATAGATATCGGTAGAAAATTAACACGTGGTCGAAGCATCTCGTATAATTAAAAATTGAAATACTTCCATTTTACTTTATATTTAAGCGTTTGTTCAGGAAAATGGCTAATCATTTACAATAATTTGACTATTTGCTCAGTTTCTTTCGCTGATAATCTATCGATATCATCTCCCTAAGTTGGTTTAATTTTTAGTACGTCTCTGTACTAGAAAAGCTTATAATTATGATGAGACAAATTACCGGCTGATTATTCTATGATAACAACTTATGGCTGAATTTAATTTTGCTGAAATTAATCAATATATAGTGTGTAAGATTTCGTTTTTTACCAAGTTTGTAAATAAATGAATTTGTTGCAGATCGAAGTATCGGCTAGAAAAGATTTCTAATTATCTAATTATCAATTCGTGGAGAGGTGAGTTTTCAGTATAAGAGTAATGAATATATGGATATATTGTGATGAAATAGTTATCCCTGTCTTACGTAAAAACCCGTGGGGAGATTTGCTTTACTGATCACTATATATACATATAAATCTTTGTTATTAATTTCTTGTGATATATAAAATTAATAATAATTACAGGATGTAACTGCAGAAGACGATTATTTCGGGTCATGAACGATTTTTGAACAATGACTTGGGCTGCAGCTATGATATACATAATTTCGTTTTAAACTGCGAACCGCCTGATTTCTGCAGTATTTTAATTGTAAGTATTACTGTTAGTTATTGCGGTTTTATTTGAAATGATGATTTGGATACGCTATGTTGATTATTTTTATGAAAACGAACTTGCCCTCACTGATCAGTTAATTTTATTTTTTTATTATATTTTACTTTATAGCGTTTTTATACATATTTTTTTTCATTTCACAGATTTCGTATTTGGATGGTATTCAAATTATTCGCTGAATAGTAATGAAGCTATGAACATTTTTAAATGTGAGTAAAGATAAAAATTATTGGATTTTGGCAAAATTTCTCATGATGTTGATTATATACGCTATGAAGTTCTATGATTAAAAACTTTGCTGAAATTCTCATCATTTTGAAAATTTCATTTAATAATACAATTATATTTTTATCATGTATATTAATTTCAGATTTTGGGATTTGGAAGATAACGTTGCAGAGAATTACTGATATTTTTAACAACCAGAAAAACGGACGAAAAATGTTGTATAGAAAGAAGTTTTGGATATGTAAGAACTTGTGGGACTACGAATGCGCCCTTTGAGGTTTACCGCCCTGCATTATTTTAGTTTCACTATGTTATTCAAGTGTAATAATGAGAAATTTAATGTTATAAAAAATAAAATATTACGTTTTTGAATTTTGGGATGATCACTTATTTGCCCTTTTTATAAACATCTCTCCTTGGTCCCTATCGCCACCATCAGGTTGATTTTAAATTTAAAAAAGATAATTCGATCATTCCTGATAACGTCATCGTCATTACGATATAATAGTACATTGTATCACAAGGGCCCGTCGATTCTGTGATTCTAGTTCAGATTCTTTCTTGTTTTTTGACTTCAAAATCAGTGAACTCTATACAAGTAACTGGAACGGCCCCGCAATGTATAGAAAGAAAGGCAAAGCTAAATCTTATGCAACCCGCCATTGTGTAGATCTCTCCTCTCTTTCTACGCCACTAAATACATTAACTTCTATCTCGTTTTTAATTAATAAATTTGAATTTAATTAGATTTACGACGCTTATTATGAAGTAAAATAACTAGGTATTTCCTACTATAAAAAGCAAAAAAAAAGTACAAATAGTTGTGAAAATGTTCATAAATCTCTTTATTAAAACTGAAAAAACTATCATTCTTTGCCGTGCGAAATCTCCAACAGTTGTTTTATATTCAATTAACGAAATTAATTGAAATGTAAAAAACATTAAACAACAATAAGAAAAATAATAAAACAATAAATAATAATATAAACAATTTTGGTAGTTTTCTAAATTCATTCCAGCCATACCAATTAAAATAAAAATTCACAAGTACGGTATAAGTCTGACCAGATAATAGAATCAATAATAATAAATAATAAAGAATGTAAAATTATCGATGTGTAATCAAATTTCTGGCAATTGTCAACAATTAGATATTAAATAATATTAATTTTGTCATTTGCTGCCCTACAGAAGCTTTACGGCCATGCAATTGTAAATTTATCAATTTTGTCTGATGGTGCATACGACATTTTATAAACATACTTACATGTAATTCTTCTACTAAAATTCTTCTTTGGTAGCATATGTCTAATTATTAAAATTGGATTTTAACATCTCTTTAACTTTAAGAATGCGAAATTTACTTTCAATAAAGTGCGCAATTTTATACGCAATGTTAGATGCGTACAATTATCCACCACGATTAATGGCATTTGTAAATTTTTTTTCTTAGCAAAAACTACTTTTATTTTTTACTAATATCTGATTCATTTTGTACATATATATTCTAATGTAATTAATAATTATTATACTGAATTTTCCCTTATATTATGAAGAAAGTTCAATTTTATTACGTAGTTACATAAATTTATTATATACTGCTTTATTGTTGCTGTAAAAATTGAAAATACATTACTCAAATCTGGATTAAAATGAATTGAAAGCATTGCATTCAATTAAAAACTGAAAAATAAGCGTCCGTCATTCACGTAGAGTATGAATGACCATAAAAAGCGAAAATCCTGATTCTTCTAATGATTGATTTATAGAATAAAGTAAAATTAAAATCTTCTAGAATTATCACCGAATGTAAATTGAACTCAATTTAGTGTTATAGTAAATTCTTTTTAGTTGAAAGATTGAAAATGGTATTTTTGCGAACTTTTCTTCCATATGAACTAGTGAGTTAGAACGGGTTGGGATTACTACAGTATCTAGCTTTCCTTGTTGCTTGCCCCTGCCTCGCAGCATCCTATTGAAAGCTTATGTGCGGGGCCGTTCCAGATACTTGTATAGAGTTCACTGTTCAAAATGCAGTATTTTAGGATAGCTTTGGCAACCAGGGTTGCCATGTCTAGGGATTTTAGAACCATCCGAGGGACAAAGGAATTTTTTCTGATATTTTATATAATCTAGTGACAAATGGGGATACAATTTTAAATTGTTAAATCAATTATCCATACTATATCTTTTATGTGAGATATAATTTGATTTTTATATTAAATAAATAAAGTATTTGCATAAAATTTTGTGAGTAACCTCTACTGGTACAACTACTAACTTGCATTCCAGTGCAGAACCAACATTTAGCCAAGTTACTAATTAACAATTAATGACTGTAGATTTATATAGGGTAGAGTCTATTTTCATTTTCAGGGAACAGAGTGGGAGGGTCATCTGGACACTCTGTGTAATACTGTTTCAGTGGCGTCCTGATTATATAATAGTATATTAAAGAACAAGTGTCAGAAGTCGCCTATTATTGCACGAGTCCAAGTTTCTAAAGGACGAGTGCAATATACGACTTCTGACACGAGTTCTTTATACTATTTTTTCTATTTTGCATGTTTTGTGCCTTTTTTACAAAAAAATTGCGAGATTTAATATTTAGGGAAATTGGTGGCAGTTGGTGTTACTAAAAAAAACAATTGAACATTCAGCTAGGAAACTTCGATTGTTTTATTTTTCACTCTTAGTCAATTGTTTTTTTCGCCAAATTGCTTATTTAACAATGAGTGAAGAATTTTCATGTAGTCCACCTGAAATAAGGGAAATTGCTGAAAATGCAGGAAGCAATTTACTACCCGATAAATCCAAAGATCAGTACGAAAAACGGTATATTAAGTATCTTGTTTTTATGATTTTTGACAGTTGTCAAAATCAATGAAAATGTTACCAATCTAGTGGAAAAAAAAATTCCTACTATTTTACTTTTCAGCACTAGTTAAAAAATGTGCACATTTCGATACAGTAGCGAGTTTAATAATAGCGCTATTATTGACGCAAAATAGAAAAAAATATTTTTAAGGTTGCATTATCTACATAATAAGAATAAAATGAGCATCTCTGAAATTTATAGTGTCCATAATAATTTATAGGAAACAAAAACGAAATTATCGGATGAAAAAAGATAAAACAATATTATTTTTATGCGATCCACTTATCTTCAGTGTATTTTAAGTTGTCTTCCTACCAGCTAGGGATTTTTGATGAGCTTGTCTAGGGATTTATTAAAATGTCATCTGGCAACCCTGTTGGCAACATCGCAATGAATATAACCTCAAATATTTACGAATTTCAGAATCGAACCTATTTTTGTTGTAATTTTAAAAGAATTACATAAAAATGCCACCAAAACCTAAATTACATAAAACAACTGGTAAAAGTGCTAAATCTATACAACAACAAGAACACCAACCATCTGTTTCAAGTGTTCCAAATTCAACACAATCAACAATTAATCCAGAATTAGAACAACAATTTCAAGTTGAATTATGTTGGTGTATCGAACAATTACAGAAAGCCCTAAATTCAGGAAAATTAAATCAAAAACAAAGTATTTATATTTGATTTTACGAATATTTGTGTTGTTTCAATTACATTTTATTTGTATTCGTTACAGTTCAAGAACATACAAAAGCTCTAAATACATTAATGAATAATTCTGCACCTATGGTAAAGAAACGACAAGTAATGAGACTTTCTTTTGGTGATTATCGAGCAAAAATGGCTGAAGAAGACAAGAAATTAACCAAAGGTTGTATTTTAAAAAAGATTGCACTTTAAATTCAACTTTTCACGAATCAAATTCATCCTAAATCAAAGCATTTTTTTTTGATAGTCACCGTTTGCAAGCTTTATTTAAGATTTTTTAGCTTTAAAGGCTTCATACATGTAGCGATCGGTATTCTATTTTGGCTGAAATCGATGGAAATTTTGTAACAATATCAAACCGACCTATATTTTTCGCCGATCTCTGTGCATATAAGGCTTCTATGTTGTAGAAGTTGGGCTTGAAGATAATTATTTGATTTGATGCATAAAGTAGACTTTAGGGTCGAGTTTGTAGCAAAGACCTCAAGCTTCATTAATTTCACAATAAATCCCTGAATTATCCCGCATTTATACGGGGATAGTAGCTAAAGCAAGTCACTAAAATTTAGGAAACAGGATTGCATTCTATTTACTTGACTAAAATTTGCACTAAATTTTTCACTGTTTAGTACTAAATCAAACGTTTACATAACGCCAATGAGTAAATTAAGTCACTAGCTTAAGTTGCTTTTGCTACAAGGGTCATTCCATATGAAATCGTCTGTTTGGCGAAGCCGTGTAATCTTAGATTTTGCTGTAACTTTGAGGGACGAATTAAGACAAAAAATGTCATTTTTAGGCTTTATCAATTTTACCTGTAAAAATTTTACTGTTTAGGTTATCTGTGCGTTTGAGGCGGCATTTTGAAGGTGAAAGGTGATAGTTTTCATGTGATAGATAAATTTTATTCAGTTAATACCTGTCGTTATTAAGATGGTGCTGATGATATGTTTTTTTACTCAATTTTTGTGTTTTTTAATTGACTCCAACGTCTCGACTGTCTAATGTAAGTGACTGATGTTACTCAGAAATTAAGTGTTCATATTATAGAAAAAATGCAGCCAATAATTAAGCCGAGTAGCCCACTTTTTATGTACAAATTGTTTGTTTGAAATTTTAAAATTTCTAAAAATTCCATTGTTTAAGCTATCAAATGAGCCGCGACATAACGATATGAAATTTACAGGATCTTCAGTTCTAATCTTCAAGTTCAAATGTCTCAAAAAGTCGTTTTGTTATTTTCATTCTTAGTATGTGTGCAAGTGGTTTTTTTGAAGCAATAATTACTATAAGTAGTGTTGTTTTATCAAAAAATTATAGGCTACTGATTGTCTCTGTTTTGACAATGCTGTTGCCTTATTTTAAAAATTACCGACTATCGGCTCTTTATTTTGCGATTATCCTTATTATTATAATAAGGACAATTAATAATAATAATAATAATAATAATAATAATAATAGCCGATAATACGTAATTTTTATAATAAAGGCAATAGCATTGTCAAAACAAAAATAACCAGTAGCTTCCTGTTTTTTGATAACACAATAGGACCTATAGTATTTATTGCTTCAAAAAACCACTTACACACGTACTAAGAATATTTTCATTGATAGTACTGAAGATCCTGTAAATTTCATATCGTTATGTCGCAGTCAACACGTTCATTTAATAGCCTAAACAATGTGATTTTCAGAAATTTCAAAATTTCGAGCAAAGATTTTCCCTATGAAGAGTAGACTATTCGGGCTGATTCTTGGTTTTATTTTTTCTATGATATGTATACTTAATTTCTGAGTAACATGAGTCATTTACATTAGACAGTCGAGACGCTGGAGTCAGTTGAAAAAATACAAAAATTGAGTAAAAAAGACGTATCTTCAGCACATTCTCATTAATGACAGGTATTAAGTGAATAAAGTTTTATCTATCACGTGAAAACTACCATCCTTCATCTTCAAAATGTTGCCCCAAACGCACAGGTATCCTAAACAGTAAAATTTTTACAGCTAAAATTGATAAAGCCTAAAAATGACATTCGAATACGCCGAAACGGTCGCTTATAAAAATTAAATGTGCATAAATTTTATTCTTTGGGATACTAAAGGACAGTCCCTCAAAGTTACAGCAAAATCTCAGATTAGTCGGCTTCGCCAATCAGACGCTTTCATATGAAATGACCCACAAACTTTTCCATTTATGGTTCGTCAAGTCACAAGGAAAGTGGTTCCGGTGCCTTTTCCGATTTCAATAATCTTTAAACATCCTGAAAACTAAAATTTTCAAGTTTTTTTTGGAGATAAACCTTAGAATGTTTCGTTACTTTTTATGTGAAATATGAGCAGAAAAGAACAGAATACGTCTCTGCATACAGTGGAAGCTCCTGATTCTTACAGTACAGTTTTAAATGGCATGTATTTTCCATTATTACCTATTTCAAGATTTAAAGAGAAAAACTAAGTGTTTAGAAATATTTACAAGGAGGAAACACTTTTTAGTGTCTAAGCTCTTAGTACTTTATGATAGTCTCCAAATGCATTTTTTTCATAAAAGTAAAATACTTAATTATGTTTTCTAAATGATCAACAATTCGGTCTACACCTAGTGGAAACCCGTGGTTTTCACAAAACAACTCTAAAGGCATGCATTTTTTATTTGTACTTATTCAAAATTAAGTGAGAAGTGGCTCGAATAAACGAACAATTATGAAAGTCGGTAGCTTCCACCTCGCGCAGTTTACTTGTAAGGGTTCAACAAATGCGCTTGCTCGCCTTTAGGATGAATGTGATTCGTGTCAGGTTGAATCTGCATTCCAAACCCGACAATATCGACTCATAAAAATGATTGTAGCCGCTACAAATATCAAGATTGTACCAGGGACGCCCAGTAAGAAATCTGTTTTTGTAAAAAAATCAATTTTTAATAGCACCACAAACGGTTCATTCAAATTCAATTTCAATGTGGACGAGAACAACCTAGCGAAGAATTTAAATAATGTGAATTTGCAAGAAGAGAGTTCTAGTGTGGAAAAACAGATAGACAATTTCAAATTTTCCACAACCGATAATGGATTTCGGTTTAATTTCAGTGTAAACGATCAATGCTAATTTTACAATTTATTTTGATAATTTTTTATTCAAATATATCAATTCACAGTGTTCGTATAATAAAAATAAGAAAATTAATGTTAGATAATATTTAAATTATACGTAAAAATATCCTATTTTCTACGATTTATTTTTGTGATTTTCGAACTTTATCGATCTACATTTATAAAAGACAGTCTATTAAAAAAGGCACCAGTTGTATTTGTTTAGAATTTGTTGTGATTACGATAAAATAATGTTCGACTAAATAACACAGACCTTATTTAAAAATAATGAATTATAAGAACTCAATCAAATACAATTGAATAATTATTGAAATAATAAAATATAAAGTTGGCAATCAAATTGTAAACTGACCTGCCAACAATTCAGCAAATATCCAAAATTAAACAGAAAATATTCGACACATAAAGTCCCTAATTGAATTGAATTTATCGAAAATAAATTCAGCTACCATGCTCGAATTCTTGATAACCTTCAGCACCTGTAAAGATCACATCCACCCATATTCGCATCGCTTCCGGTGATGGTGCCATCAAATAATACAATCTCTCGTGTGTTTTCACAATAAACGTCAATTGAGGATTTGGTGATTTAACACTATTCAAATGATCAACATAAACCTCTTCGATTGCTTGGAAATATGCACCGCCTCTTGCCTTCTTCTCACTTTTATCATTATAATAAGTCAACGTGTGTTTGTTGCGATCGAACACAAACCAACGTTTCGACCAACCATTCAATTTGGAACCTTTCTTATGTAAGAAGCCACGACAACTGCTCGAATTGATGATAACATGCGGACAAAGTACAACTTGATGACCTGTGTGATTTTGAGAAATGAAGGTAAAAATGTCTCATATAGTGACAAATTATAAATTACCAGCTGACTCGATGTGTTGACGCAAATCCAGATCCGAACTACGTATAGGTAGATATCTGGTTAATGGTCGTTGTTTGTCGCTAACTGGTTTCAAGCGGCGCTTACTCAATGTACCAACTTCGACACTTGTATCACTAATTTCAGATATCGGCCGGGGCGAATCTGTACCATCAGAACTGGATCTTATCTAGAAAAATTAAAAATAAAAATAAAATCGGAAAGCCTCCCTATTCAAAACGATTTTTGTTAAAAGCCTTGATATTCTATTTTCGTGATTGTTATTGTAATATTTCAGTGTCATGTTAAAAATGTTTTGTTCGTATATGCTAATTGCAAAAAATATCACCAATAACGTTTATAAAGTGATTTATGTGACGGAAAGTTGTTAAAAAAAACAATTAATTCAACTACTTACAGGTGATTTTTGATGGCGTTTTTTCTTATGTGTTTTACATTCAGATCGCCAATAATTGATCCACAACGACATTATTATCGTGGAAATTTGTTTAAATTAATAATTTGAAAACAACAGAAATGTGTTGTTCGACGATTCAACAGTGACTAATTTTCAAAATCTATTCGTATCCGCAACGTATATTTATTTGAAATAAAATAAAAACCACCTATTTTCAAAACTGGACACAACAACAATTACAACTTACATATAAACTGTTGAATGAGTAATTTTATATAAAACAATTTTACATGAGAATTAAGGAAATATACATGCGATTTATAAGCAATCTTTCAACATTTACACAATAATAAATTATGGAATGGGCGTTTTAAAAATAATGCATGAATGCAGTAATTTACTTACCGCCTCATTATTTTGATCAACTACCATTGACGTTTTTTCAGTCTTATGCTCGGAAATGTCTTGCCTGAAAAATAATCAAAATGTTGCAATAAATAAATTACATTTTAAAACCCACAAAATATAGGGATTGACGTGAACAATTCCCCTACACATTATTTTCCTATTAAATAGAAAAACATTACTTTTTTTTTATATTTGAAACTAAAAATAGAGATTTTTTGTGGCATTTTAATGATTGCAAAAGTGTTATATTTTTAGATTAGATATTATTATTGAAGACTTACACCTGTTTTTTTGATACTTCCGTGGGTTAAAATACAACAGGTGGATTAACACTTTAATAAACTATAATTTAGAAAAATAATTACCGCTTAAAGCTCAACTTTCTTAAAATTGACGACATTGTTTTTTAAAGAATTTTTCTCACAGTTTCCACATATATTTGATGAATTCAATTGAAATAAAAACACTATTCCACCAACAGATTAGATAAATTCAATGTAATAAATTTTATGATAACATTCGCAGCTTGTGTCAATTAGATGATAACGCTAATACTGTTTACATAATATGTGAATAATAGATATAAGTGTATAAAAAAATACTAACCCATTTATTTCATCTGTGGTTGGAAGTAATTCATTTGACATAGAATCCTGCCGACGTTGTTCCCATTCATTTCGGACTTCTTGTTGGACACGTTGTTTCAATGCCAGCACTCGTTGGCGCTCTTGCTCAATCACCTGAGAACCTAATATAATTAAATTAATTTAATTCGAGAAGTGATCTTTCTAAATCTCTATTTAAATGAAAGCTTAAACCTTCTAAGTAAAGTGCTATAGCGCAAACGGTAGATCGCAGTCCACCGGTGGAACGCTAAACTAATTCAACTGCAAGTCTCCACGCATCTATTTAGACTCCAAAAGCTTTAAAAAATTTTGCAAGTCGCTCTATTTATTCAGAAGTCTGCTTAGGTCTGCTGTAGAGCAAAATTTCTTAAACGCGAATCTGAGAGAATCTTCCGAGGACGTATCGAGAACGTTTTTATTTCATTAATAGCGACTAGTATTTATATTTTTTACAGTTTTTTTATGCAGCGGATTAACCGACAGATAAAGAAACAGATTTTTGCTAATGATAGTAAAAAATAATTAAAAAAAAAGGCAAATTTCTACCTTGTTGGCACAGATGTAAGTGTCGTTTCCGTTGTATATCTTTGAGAGATTCTAGAGCTTTCCTTCCCAGAGATCCTTCCTCCTCATTTATATCGATTGGAGCACTTGACGTTACTTTACTGATTCGATCGATATCATCTTGACTTGGATATTTTTCTGCTGTTTTCAAATATATGAAAAATATGAAATTTATTGAAATATTTAAAAAAATACGAATTATTACCAATTCCCGGTTCAAGAATCGATTTTTCTTGTAAAAGCTTCTCATTAAATGATTGCGACATATTATAAACATGTTCAATTGGTGTTTTACTATTACTAACAATCATTGAACAACTTAAATCGTGTATAACATTATTTAATGATAGATTTGATAATCGTTTATCTAATTCTTTTGATTTATCACTATCACTGTCCGATGATAGTTCCTGTTCAGATTCACCACAACTCATAATGTTACTCAATTCGTTTTCAATACGTTTCAAATTCAACATTTTCTTATCTAAATCATTTAATAAATCGATACGTTTCTTTTTCAATAATTTAAATTCCGGATTATTAATTTTGGATAATTTCAATTTTTGTTGTTCTAAATCTTGTATTTGTTCTTGTACATTCTCGATACGTTTACTTAAATCTAATATTTCACGTTGTACTTCTTCACGACTAGCCAACCAATCAGCCTCCTCTTCCAAATGATGAAATTCTAAATCTTCAAACGTTTTACGTTCATTATCTAATAATTCTTGTGCTTTTAAATAATCTTCAAAGATTTCCTCGTAATTTGGATCAGTTTTCTGAGTTTCATTCAACTTCTTTTCGATTTCAATCATATTATTTTGAGCAATTTCCAAACGTTTCTGGCACTCGTTTTGATCTTGTTCCTGTTTCAATTGACGATGTTGCATATTCTCTTCAATTTTATGTGCGTATTTGATTAATTTATCCTTTTTCGTTTCCAAATCGTCCATGTCCAACAATTTGAATTTCTCCTCAGCCATTATTAGAGCATGCTCCATTTCTAGTTCACGTTGTAACTCCTCATCTTGTATCTCGATCTCGGCAATTTGTCGTTTGATTGACGACATCAATGATAATAGGTCTTTACGGTCTTTTTTCAATTTTTCAACACGCTTCTCATCCATTGGAGTTTTTGGTGTAATTCTGGCATAATTTGAAAATGAATTTTTATTGTTTTCATGTTCAATAACCATCTCGTCTAATGGATAAATAAATTTATTCTCATCAGTAGATGTAATTCTTTTGCTATCACCATTAATGTTTGATAAATTCTGTAAAAGTAATTGTTCGGCTTCCAACATTGCAAATTTGTTTTCAATAATTCCCGCTGTATCTTTCGATGTTCTGTAAACAAGAAAATCAAGAAATCGATCAATAAAAATTATAATAATCTACTTACTGGTCTTTGTTTGATGATACAAAAGTCTTGATTCTTGTCCTAGGCGATTGTTGTAGTAATGCCACATTTTCATAAGGACTATTCGATTTTATCCCATTATTATCACTATTATTATCATCGTGTCTAACAATATTTTCGTAATTCTCTTGATTCACGACGACATTCTCATAAGAATTGTTTTGTTTATCGAAATCTCTCGGTGAAGCTGGCGGTGTTCCATAATTAGGCGACGATAATGGATATTGCCGTTTATCGCGTGGTAACGAACCATTAGTTTTAATACGATTCGGTGTTACTTTTGTTTTCTCACAATGCGCCTGTTTCTCATATTCCACACACATATTTAGTATCTCCTCCAAACGTGCTTGTTCCATTTTCTCCATCTCTTGTTCTTTTATTCGGTCTTGATGTGCCTGAAATTTCGTTTACTTTTATATTGATTAATTCGAATAAATTAAAAACAAAAAATTACCTGGTGTCGTTTAAATTCGGCTTCATTTTTACGTTGTGTTAAACCCTCAAAAGTTTCCTGTTGATTCAATGGTAATTCCCCCATCGAACCGCTACGTCTCTGTTCGATTTTTATCGTATTCGTGTTAGGACTAGGTGTTGTACTACGTACGTATGGTGTTGGATTTCGATTATAACTCGGTGATGGTGTCATAATACGATTCAAATTGATATTTTTATTACAACCTGATGTTTTATTATTTAAATCATTATGATCAATATTGAAATTTTGATTTTTCGGTATACAACCATTCTCATAAATTATAACACGATTATTGATTGTTTTCGTTTCATTTACGGTAACATTAACATATTGTGGTGATTTTTTACCAAATATCATACGTTCTGGTGTTTTCTTTTGATGTTTCTCATTCGAATTCAATTCAGAATAATTTAATACGTTTTGTGGTAGATTTTTTGTGAAATTTTGTAAATCCGGTGGTGATTTACCTAATACATCTTTTGCTGGTGTATTAACAGTAACTAAATTCGATGAGAATACTTTTGGTGATATTGATTTTTTGAAATTCTGCTGTGCTAAATATTCAAATTTTGATACTTTTGTTTGTATACTGGATGGTGGTGGTTCCTCAACACCGGATTCAATTGATTCACGTGGACTACTCTTTTTTGGTACAGTTGGTGGTTTCTTGTTTATTTTATTTGATTGTTGTTGTTGTTGTTGTTGTTGATAAACATCTGAATTATCATCGGGTTGAAATTGTATAGGTGCTACAGAGATCCTTGGATTTGGTAAGACAGATTTCATTATTTTTGCTTCAGCTGGATGATTAAATCGCATATAATTCGAACGACCAATCGTTAACATAACACCTAAAAAAATTAATTTTATTTTGAAAATAAACAAGATATAAATAAGATTATTATAAGAATAATGTGTGGAATTATTAAAGCAAAATCTAAGAACAGAAATAGAAACAGGAAGGACTCCAATATTTTTTTATTAGAATCCCGCAAGATTTGTCAGAACTTTGCACCATTAGGCACAATAAAATGTATTAAAACAAATGGTTTTTTACTATATAGGGGAAGAGGGGGCAAGATGGGCCCCTTAAGGAAAAATGCTCATAATCTAATTTTATTTTACTCGTTTCACTGTTTTTTAGTCCCTTGACATATATTACGTGTTAATATGTAGCGTCGGTTGAACAATAAAAATTTTAAAATGTGGAGCAAGATGGGCCCCCTTAAAAAATTGACTATTGTCGTTTTATTATTAAGTTTTATTTTAATTAACATGATAGTGAAGTTAACAGACATTAGACAACTTTTATGATTTTACTCAACAAATAAATAATTGTAAAAATACAGGGGGCCCATCTTGACCCCGTATGTTTATAAATACCAAAAATTCCTTACGAAAATGTGGCATTACTACAACAATCGCCTAGGACTAGAATCAAGACTTTTGTATCATCAAACAAAGACCAGTAAGTGGATTATTATAATTTTTATTGGTCGATTTCTTGATTTTCTTGTTTACGAAAGATACAGCGGGAATTATTGAAAACAAATTTGCAATGTTGGAAGCCGAACAATTACTCTTACAGAATTTATCAAACATTTAATGGTGATAGCAAAAGAATTGCATCTACCGATGAGAATAAATTTATTTATCCATCAGACGAGATGGTTATTGAACATGAAAACAATTAAAATTCATTTTCAAATTATGCCAGAATTACACCAAAAACACCAATGGATGAAAAGCGTGTTGAAAAATTGAAAAAAGACCGTAAAAACCTATTATCATTGATGTCGTCAATCAAACGACAAATTGCCGAGATCGAGATACAAGATGAGGAGTTACAACGTGAACTAGAAATGGAGCATGCTCTAATAATGGCTGAGGAGAAATTCAAATTGTTGGACATGGACGATTTGGAAACGAAAAAGGATACATTGATCAAATACGCAAATAAAATTGAAGAGAATATGCAACATCGTCAATTGAAACAGGAACAAGATCAAAACGAGTGCCAGAAACGTTTGGAAATTGCTCAAAATAATATGATTGAAATCGAAAAGAAATTGAATGAAACGATGAAAACTGATCCAAATTACGAGGAAATCTTTGAAGATTATTTAAAAGCACAGGAATTATTAGATAATGAACGTAAGACGTTTGAAGATTTAGAGTTTCATCATTTGGAAGAGGAGGCTGATTGGTTGGCTCGTCATGAACAAGTACAACGTGAAATATTAGATTTAAGTAAACGTATCGAGAATGTACAAGAACAAATACAAGATTTAGAACAACAAAAATTGAAATTATCCAAAATTAATAATCCTGAATTTAAATTATTGAAAAAGAAACGTATCGATTTATTAAATGATTTAGATAAGAAAATGTTGAATTTGAAACGTATTGAAAACGAACTGAGTAACATTATGAGAAAACAAAAGTAACACCGAATCGTATTAAAACTAATAGTTCGTTACCGCGCGATAAACGGCAATATCCATTATCTTCGCCTAATTATGGAACACCGCCAGCGTCACCGAGAGATTTCGATAATCAAAATAATTCTTAAGAGAATGTCGTCGTGAATTAAGAAAATTACGAAAACGTTATTGTTAGAAACGATGTTAATAATAGTGATAACAATGGGATAAAATCGAATAGTCCTTACGAAAACGTGGCATTACTACAACAATCGCCTAGGACTAGAATCAAGTCTTTTGTATCCTCAAACAAAGATCAGTAAGTAGATTATTATAATTTTTATCGGTCGATTTCTTGAATTGCTTGTTTACAGAACATCGAAAGATACAGCGGGAATTATTGAAAACAAATTTGCAATGTTGGAAGCCGAACAATTACTGTTACAGAATTTATCAAACATTAATGGTGATAGCAAAAGAATTGCATCTACCGATGAGAATAAATTTATTTATCCATTAGACGAGATGGTTATTGAACATGAAAACAATAAAAATTCATTTTCAAATTATGCCAGAATTACACCAAAAACACCAATGGATGAGAAGCGTGTTGAAAAATTAAAAAAAAAAGACCGTAAAGACCTATTATCATTGATGTCGTCAATCAAACGACAAATTGCCGAGATCGAGATACAAGATGAGGAGTTACAACGTGAACTAGAAATGGAGCATGCTCTAATAATGGCTGAGGAGAAATTCAAATTGTTGGACATGGACGATTTGGAAACGAAAAAGGATAAATTAATCAAATACGCACATAAAATTGAAGAGAATATGCAACATCGCCAATTGAAACAGGAACAAGATCAAAACGAGTGCCAGAAATTGCTCAAAATAACATGATTGAAATCGAAAAGAAGTTGAATGAAACGATGAAAACTGATCCAAATTATGAGGAAATCTTTGAAGATTATTTAAAAGCACAAGAATTATTAGATAATGAACGTAAGACGTTTGAAGATTTAGAGTTTCATCATTTGGAAGAGGAGGCTGATTGGTTGGCTAGTCGTGAAGAAGTACAACGTGAAATATTAGATTTAAGTAAACGTATCGAGAATGTACAAGAACAAATACAAGATTTAGAACAACAAAAATTGGAATTATCCAAAATTAATAATCCGGAATTTAAATTATTGAAAAAGAAACGTATCGATTTATTAAATGATTTAGATAAGAAAATGTTGAATTTAAAACGTATTGAAAACGAATTGAGTAACATTATGAGTTGTGGTGAATCTGAACAGGAACTATCATCGGACAGTGATAGTGATAAATCAAAAGAATTAGATAAACGATTATCAAATCTATCATTAAATAATGTTATACACGATTTAAGTTGTTCAATGATTGTTAGTAATAGTAAAACACCAATTGAACATGTTTATAATATGTCGCAATGGTTTAATGAGAAACAGTTATAAAAAAAGTCAATTCTTGAACCTGGCATTGATAGTAATTCGCATTCTTTTCAATATTTCAATAACGAATTCTTTTTTTTTATTATTCTCTGTTAGTTGTCTTGCAAATTAAACAGTAAGAAAATGTACATAGAACCAGTTATTAAATTTGCTGAATCGAAACTATTTACTAATAAGTTGGTATCAAAGTTTATTTAAGAAAACTTTAGACTGCCACAAAATTTATTTTAAGTGCAGATTGAGGAAGGGAAGATAAACTGGGCATTTTTATGCTGTCAACATCCGCTGATTTCTTGAGTCATTTTCAAGATCATTGAACATAAGACATTTTATTTACTGTTACTTAAATTTTTTATAGTACACAGCAAATTTTTGTTAAATTCGTTTTTAAGAAAAAATCTACCTAAATTTATATCATTTATTGTTGCGGCTCGTAATTTTTTTGAGTACGAACCGAGTTAGATTAGCAGATTTGTAATAAAAAACGAAATGAACGAAGCAAGGTTTAGGTTGTTTCACGACAACTCTTTGAAGATTATTTACAAGCACAAAAATTATAGAAAATCTGAAGATTTAGGAGAGAAGAACATGAGGTAAATCTACAAAAAATTCTCTAGAACGAATATAAGATTTGTAAGAAAAAAACTATAATGACACACTGTAAGAAAGATAATATCTGTACTACAATTTCAAGATTTCTTAAAATCATGATGTATGTAAAAACGAAGATAATAACGTGTAAAATTAACAAAAAAAAAGAAACCTTGAGATAGCCGTGTTGGTCCATAGACTTTCACTCCATCAATTGACAAATTATCAGATAATGGATAAATTGTAACAACACCCTCACTATTCTCTATATGACAATGTACAGGAAGAACTCCAGTACCATGTACGGGTATATCAACACCAGCACCACATCCTAAAGTAACTCGACCTGAAACCAATCATAAAAACATTAATATAAACAACAAAAACACACCAAAAAAAAAACAAACAAATTCAAGGAAATTTTGTTACTATATTAATTTTAATAGGAATAAAACTTGTTATTAAATAATTCTACATATAGTATTAAATATCAATTCTTACATAATTAGGAGTTTGTATAACAAAAACATCGGAACTTGTCTCGTACGATTTTAAAATTAGAAATTTCGGCGGATGCAGACTTTTGTTATTTACCTCTTTGAAAAACATCTGTTTGATGTTTGTAAACCACCACACAAAAATAGAAACAAACAAATATAAAACTGTTATTTTTATTATAATTAAAGGTATACCGTTAATAAACAATTTTTAAGTTTTATTTAGCAACAAAATTTCACGACAATATAAATCTCATACAATCAACTTTTATCTCTAATATTTGATTAAATATGACGAATTTATGTTGATAAAACATTTACCTGATGGAATCGGGTGAAGGGTTACTGAGGTACTTAATCTATCACCGCCGATATTCACTAGATGTGGTGTATCCGTTTGTAATTTTAATGCACGTCCACCAGTCTCTAATACTTCTTGATTATCTGTAATTGTCAATCCTGACATGGCTGGAAATAGAACAAAATTGAAAAAAAATTAATAAATAAATTATAAAATAAACAGTAGATTTTATAATATTTATGATATGATATAAAACAGAGAAGTTGTTGATTAATTTAACGACGTATCAAATATGATAAGTGAATACGTTTTTATAAGTGCTTCATTCTTGTACTCCAGATCTAAACGTTAATAAAAATAGCTATAATAAGGTTAAAAAAATGCATTTTACAACCTACATTATTTATTGACGTTCGTTTGCTTTTTTTTTAAACTATTAGTTATTAGCTTGATAACATTAATTTCTATCGCACACACACTCTTTCTGTTTAATTACAATTTCAATAAAATACAATGATGAATCGTTATTGTTATTGTTGGAAAGTCATTGTAACTATCATCAACTAAATAACAAGTGGTTTCAACCAGACTTAATTTGAATTAATCGTTGGTCTGGTATTTTGTTTATTACGTCATTTTTTTTTTGTTGTAATGTATATAGTGTCATCTGGTTGCATTATGGTAGATGATATCAATCTATTTTATCTAACCAACTAAAAGAGTTTATCAACAAAAATTAACTGATGTCCTATTTTTCGGATGATTTCATGATAGAAACAACATGTAATTATTTATGTTTATTGTTGAGATAGTAATCTTTGCATAGTGACAAACTGTAGAAGTATTTTCTCTTATTTTTATTTGACTATAAATTATTATCAAAATGTAATGAGAATTTGCGTAATATGTCCAAATAAAACATAACGTGTTTATAATAGAGATCGTTTCATGTAACTTTAACCCTCAGAAGGCGTGGCTTATAAGGCGGGAGAGACGAAGATAATGAGACGTCAATAAATCCAAAGTGCGACTCTAGTAGACTTATCATGAAACGGCCTATAAAAAAAAAACTTTATTTTTAAGTAACGACTTGCGATAGGTCTTGTATTGAGTCAATCTAGAGCTAACTTGAGATCTCAATTAGACAAAAAAAAACAATGAAACATCTCGTCGTTACAGTTTTACTAATTAAACAGTGATTGAGGGAGAGAAAGTGGACCGTATCTTGAGTTCTTAAATAAGTTCGATTCGGTTTTGCTAAATGAAACACAATTTGATGGTGCGTGTCACTATAAACGGAATACAAGCGTTCAATAAACAGATGGATTCTAACTTAAGGAGAGAGATGGAAATACAACCAACTGTTGTTTGATTGCCTAAAACCTAGACCGCAAATATCACAACAAATACCAAAATTTTCTAGAAAATCTTAAAATTTGTTGTATCTGTAATTTCAAACAACTCAAGATATTCAAAAAGTTTATTTAAAGATCAAAAAACTGCACCGGAACTGTATTGAAATTTTACAATTTCAACTTCCTTTGTATGAAAATTTCAGAACCTTTGAAATCTTTAGTTGCTTTGATAACAAAAGAGAAATAAAACTATTCACAGAGTGAACTTCTCAATAAATACCAAACAACAGAAACATCAGCAGATGTTTTCTTATTTACGTTAAAAACAAAACAAATTTTCGTTGGTGCTCTGAAAAATTTATCGTCGTTAATAGTATTTTTGTATTCCTCGTGAGAATAGTTTCCCATCTTTTGCCTCTGAAGATCCGTGGTTACCAGTGGCGTAACGCTCGGGACGCGTGGCTTTATTCTTTCTCTCTTAAAGATTGTTTCATGATTACAGATTTAAAATATATTTCCCAAAAATCGATCAAAGAACAATTGAAATTCTATGAGAAAAAGGTGAGTATTTATCGTCCCTGTACGAGTGGCCAGGATAGACCCCCTTGCAACCCCTTCGCATTATTCCAGGGGCGCTAAGTTATGTGGGAATTTTTTAAGAAGACTACTAACGAACAAAATTGATAAAATCAATTGATAAAAAATAATGTAAGACTTCATGTTTCAATTAAACGTGAAAAAAAGGTTCCGATCGATTAATAACTTGTGACCAGAAATTCTGGTTGAGGATACTGCTATACATTTCTCCGTGCGGTCGTTCCCTAACCACTTTATTGGGGGTTAAGTTGTAAAACTAATGAAGCGTGAACAAGGTATTGTCAAGCCAGACCAAATATCTATGAAAATACTATAACTCTTATTTATGGAGGGCAAAAAACATAAAAACCACAGGTTCACCATGTATAGTTAGAAGAGCCACCCCATATATATTTCGTATCCTATTTTGGGACAGTTTTTGTAAATTTTAATATTTTCTTCACTTTTAGTCATATTCCGACATGGAGTAGCTATTGGGAACCACTATTGCTTGGATCCGTTCTTTAGTTATGCTTGATTTTTCGCTTATTTAACGATTCTCTTGAATAAAATTGAAAATGGGAATTTCCGCATGCATAACTTCAGTTTTATTAGATGTTTTTTATTAATGCAAAAAACGTCTAAATGCAAATTTCTTTTGTTGCATTAAAATACAAATTGTGTTTGATTTAGATCTTGATACCGATCTCTATTTTTATAGGTGTGTGTCTAATTCTCCTTCACCCATTTATAACAGTTATTCATTTATTTAGATCCAGTTCGTTTACATTTGAAAGAACCATAATAAAAGAGAATAAGGCGCCACTAAACCCAAAATCGTTACCCCTAACTGTACGGTTTCGACAAATATCGAACTGTAAAGACAATATTCTAGAATTTTGAATATTCCACTCGATTAATTCTATAAAATTTTAATAATCTTGTAGGATTCAATAACATCGAAGCCCTACTTTGTAACAAAATAAATTTTGATAAAAGATACACAAATATCTTTTAAAATATTAAATTTCCTTTAAAATGAAGCACAATGAACTGGTCAACTGTTATTATTTAATAAAACTCCTAAGGCTACCCTCATGATATTTAATAAAACAACAAATAGAATCTAATCTATTTCTCGTCTTATTAAAAAATTCTCAACTTATTAAAATTAAGTTGAAATTCGTTTACGTTTGAGAGAGTGTTGAATGTTCATTTCAAAAATAGTTTTAAAATCAACAAACTATAAATTTTTCCTTCTTTAAAAAGAAGCCGATTTTTATTGGTGCATCTTAATTAAAATTGTAAGCTTTCGAACAGAGTCGGATTAAAAAAAAACAACATTACCATACATTCCTTTGTGGATATACTACAGGATAATAACTATCTAAGAATTCAACTGTCATATTGAAATTATTTTTGTTCAACACTTCAACAACGGCCACTCACCTTCCAACTTTGTATAGTACGATTTTATAGGAGGGATTTCCAGTAAAATTGTACTCGATTGTTGGAAGAGTATCCATGCACACACACCTTCTAAAGCTGTACTACGGGTTTATTATATTGAAAATACAAAGACCTTACAGGAGAGGATATAATTTATATGCAGTTATAAATTGAATAAAAAGTTCTAAGATTGTAAAGATTAAAGAAATCATACTGATAAGTAAGTCTTTGTTAGAGAGATACAAAGCGTATTTTAATTTCAATTTTCCTTTATTTTACAGTAACGAATTGTTATTTCCAACATTTTATTTCATTCTGACACGTAATAATAATTAACAATAATCACTGCAAGGATTATGAAAAATTCTCTCTTCATGTAGATATCTGGCATCAGACATAGACAAGACGGTCTTTACCCTAAAGAGAGAGTTTTCTTAATTATGGATGTAGACGTGAAATCCTAATGTGGTGCCAAGAACCTATTTTAGTAACAACAAAACACTTGCAGCGCCCCAAAGTTGTGTCGCCACATAATTATTATAATTTCATTAATGTGGTGTAGGCACTACCATCAATTTAATTTGATAAATAGTAACTATTAAAGGAATATAAAGACAGACAAATAGATAAATTTTACACTATACGGGGTTGGCAAACGAATTTGGTATATTGGGTCAAAATGGTCATTTTTCTGTGTATTTTTAACACAAAAATTTGTCTAATATCTACTCTGTGGACCCGTTTGATTGGACTTTCGAGTAGGACCTTTCTTTTTCTTCCAGTGTTCCTCCACAAAATAAATTGGTTTTTTTGAAAAACAGAATCATTTTTTTCTGTGTCATTTCGTAATGTTTCCAGGTATTTCACCGTTCTTTTCAGAAGAACCAATTAAACAAAACGATATTCGACAGATATTCAAACATTGATTAATATTTCGGAATTCATTAGAAAAAAAACCCAAAACAATTTGGATGAATCATTGCTGGAGAAAGTAGTATTAATCAATAAATAGTTATATGAAAAATTTTCAAATCCTATTCAGTTAATCCGATTCTGTCCCCTTTAAATATTTCGTATGAAATTGATGTAATGTACAGAACATACGAGGAAGTTACTAATCATCAATAAAAAAAAGAGAGAAGAAAAAGAAATGTATTAATCGAATTATATTTAATGTAACAAAATTACCCACTTCCTCAAATAACATGAACAAAAAAAAACAAACAATTAAAGTTATGTATTCCAAACCTCATTAATATAATTGTAAATATTTATCTTTACTGTTTCTACATCATTTCCTAAGTTTAATAAACAACCAATATCCGTATTTATGCATATTTCTTTTTTACTACAAAATATTTTTCCATGTAAAATTGATTGCTCAATTTATTGTTAATTATAATAATTTAAACAAAATACAAAACAAACATCGGCATTTTTTTTTTGTTTGAATTTCCCGTACTTTTTACTTTAACTTACATTATTTTCAACATTTTCTCATTACTGACCAATAATTATTAATAAAATTTTTTAAAAATAGATAATACATCAAAATAATTTCTATTGAAAGCGTGAACAATTGTGCGGAAGCAGCAATAGCACTTCCTTTTCGATAGAAACGAGTCGCCTGGCAAAAGGTTAGACAATTTTTGTCATTTACCCATATGAAAGCATTTGTTTTGATTATCTTATTTTTAGGTGAAATCCGACAATAGACATCGGGTGACAATAGGCCCTTGTAGGCCTTTCAGTATGCAGAATTCGAGGTGGAGCCTTTTGTGATAAGTACCAACAAATGTACCCAACGGCCTTGTTGTGGAAATGTAAAATTCTCCGACAGGGAGACCTATTTAAAGATTTGACCACTTCTATAATATATTTTTCTTATTATTAATTCACTAACTATAAGAGTGTCTTACAATTAGTCCGAAAAAATTGTGGATGAGTCTATGCAGAAAAAAATGGAGCTAATTAAGCCAGGAGAAGACTTCTTTTAGAGCTGATTCTATAATCGTTTTATTCCGCCCTATATTGCCGACAAAAATTCGCTTACCGTATAAAGTTTTATCCCATTATTTCTAATAATTTATTCAATTTTTTACTTTATTAAAAGCTTGAGCTTTTTACAAAAATGCAACATAATTCCAACTATGCCTGCATTTTTCTGACATATTTTCTACTACATTTTTATTGTTAGTTAATTCGAATTTATGGTCAATCAATTTTTAATTGAAAATAAATTAGATTCTATTAATAATGTGGTTTTTTTAAGTTCCTTAATGCCAAAATCAACGATTTTTAATTTATAATTTATAATCTATGGTTACATGTTTTGCATTATTTTTCCCGTTATCTATTTGATTGATTAAACTTTTAGATTTACATGCGCTGTGAATCACTTTTCATTTGACTTCTCAAAAATTTTCATCATTTTTAATCAGGACCGGCCCGAGACCACAACAAAACAGGCAGCTGCCTAGAGCGGCACTTTTTAGTGCATCCTGCATTGAACTTTATGTGTAGAATTTTGGAAGAGGATAAGAGTACCTACTCTATTATTAATTGGTAAAAAAAACATAGAACTGTCTTAACTCTGATGAATATGAGATTAAAGTACTAATTTAGAACTTTTTGGAACTGCTGCTAAGTACGGAAGATTTAATTTAGTTTGAAAAATCTTATTTCTAGAGGAGATATTTATTGGTTGAAGGAGGAAAAGTTTGTAATTCAAGTATAAACAATTGATCAATTATACATCAAATTTTCATACCTCGAGGACCGAAAAAACGGCTCAGTTTTTGGAAAATTCTCTCACGATCACTCAGGATTTTCCAAATCCAAAGTTGGCATTTTTTTTATGTTTTCAATTGCCCCAATCCCTTCATCTTTATTTTGCTCTTTACTTGGGTAGCTATATTTTCAATTACAAAAGACATTTTAAATATTTTTTCATCTTTTTTTATTACTATGAAGATTAGATTACTTGTGTATATTATTTATTACAAGTAGATTGCAGCGTTAGTTCTTAAGGTACTACAAAATGCCCATCTTATCCCTTGTCCTCATCTTGCTCCAGTTTCCCCTTTGTTCTTGATAAGAACTGAACAAAGGACACTAATCTAACACCCATGTTCAGTTGTGTCTTTGAAGTGTTCATGTTTTTTAGAAAAATTGTGATTTTTTCCTCAATTAATAATTGATCGTGTCTAGCGCTAGTTTTAGTGTAAGTGCCAGTGCCTCCAGTATATAAACGCATCCCATAGCGAACAGCTCCACGATTCTCATAGAAATGGTAAATTTTCAAATAATTATGTATTTTTTGTTACAGTTATGCTATTATCAACTGGAACCAAACCGTGAATATGTTTTGTTTTTTTCTCAACGGTGCCCCATATGAAAAGTCGGTTTTTAATTGTTTTCTTATAATACGAAGTCTTTTATGACTCTTTTCAGTCATAACCAGGACACCAGACGCTTTTTTATTACGGATTTCTAAAATTCTATAAAAAATTATCCCGATTATTTTGGAACTTTAATTTTTGAAAAGTAGTGCACTCAATCATTATTAATTTTCGAAGAGGAGCGCCTGACCTCAAACCAGCCCTGTTTTTAATTATTTTAAATTCACAATAAAAGGTATTTTCAGTTAATTATCGTTTGATGTCCAAAATGTTCGTACACAATGAACGAGGAAAAACACCAGATATAGCGAGAGAAATTCGTACAGTCGAAAGATTCGAATTGTAGATAAATAAGAAATTTTGATTATCAAGATAGGAAATAAACTTGCCATATGCAAGATCGACACTCCTAAGAAATTATAGAATTTTGATCTGTGCCTCACGATTTTTTTTCTGAAAAGATCTCGTAATCATTTTAACTTTAACCGATTAAACAATAAACGATTTACTCTATAATTGTACTACGAATTTTTTGTACCCAAATTAATTTTTATTTGAATTTATTAAATATTATTTCAGCGTGCACTTTAGCATAGAATTTTTCTGTTGTTCTTTGAACATAATCTATTGTCATTGAATTACTGTTTAAAGTATTATTGGCTAGAATCATCAATTTTATTATTTTCTATATATAAATTAATTGAAAAATTACATTTGACTTTTGATCCATAAACTATTGCAATAAAAACAATAATTACAAACTCGATGACGTGGTTAGCAGAATTTATCATTAAAAATTCTTAAAAATAAAATTTAATAAATCGTAAAATAATATAATAAATACCTTGAAAGTAGTCATTAATTATCCAGAAATTTTTATACATGATACAAATGATGGAGAGAAAATATATAGATAAAACAAATCACAGACCACACGTGTGTACAGTAAGTAAAAGCACAGAAGAATAATAAAGATTCAATTATTTTGATAGAAATTCTAATACTAACAATTTATCAAATAAAAGACTGAATGGCTGTAGTTTTACCTATCAATTCAAGTCATGTATAAAATTTGAGGAGAAGGAAGAGAACGTTCCAATAAAAATGCACGGACATGTATTTCCGTTTGCTATTATTTTTAAATGATCTATACCACCATTATTATTACTATTACCAATAATAATATTATTACCAATAATTGCTGAATATAAAATGAAAATCAATAAAAACGTTACGAAAAAAACCGGTTGTATTATGTATAATTTTAAAAATAATTTTCCTACAAGTAGGATTCGATCATCAACATAAATTAAAATTATAATTCATTTGTATAGAAAAATGAGCAGAATGCACATGAAAAATAATAATAGTCTTCCTGAATTTTACCAGTCAGTCATTCGTGAATTCGTTACAATTCAAAGGATTCAAGAAGCGAATAAAAAAAACGCATTTCCTAAATTGTATTTTTTTTTCAAATCAATAACACGTTTTATATAGATAATAGTTATTATGTTGTTATCAAGGCTTATCTCAAGGTTAAATTTCGTCGAAACGCCCCTCCAAACTTTCCCAAAAATGTTTTTCTTATTCCATTGTTACGATTGTTGTTGTGTGAAGAAAAACTCTACAAGGTTATTTTCTATTTGATCTAATTTGGGAAGTTAATTACACAAACAAGGCTTTCCGTAAATTGTACAAAACAATCATATAAACATATCAAAGTATACAGGGTGTCTGATAAATCTATTCAGCTACATTGAAAAACAATCTAAACAAAATTTTGAACAACTCTTGAGTTTATTTAAAAGTTTTGCACTCCAAATTCACCATTTCTTCAAAAATATTTCAATATTATTCAAATTCAGATAGTTTCCAATCAAACTAAGGACGTCCATAATATTTATACCTATTTATAAAGGCAATAAGATTGGTTATTATTTGAAGAAGTTTTCAAGCTCAATAATAATATTATTATTCCCCTATCGTGTTCTTCAAAAAAAAAACAACGAAATTTACAATATATGGAAAGGCTATGATGGTACCAGGTGCAATTTTACCGTCTGGTATTATAGTCGAAATACTCTACAGTGGCTGTAAGCAGGGCCGGCTCTAGGTCACAGCAAAGCAGGCAGGTGCCTGGAGCGGCAAATTTTTTGGGGGCTGCACTTTTTAGAGCGTCCTTACTTTATCTATAAAATTTTGTTAAGAGTACTCTATTATTAATTAACAAGAAAACAAGCGATAGAGCAGTCTTAACTCTGATGAATATGGGATCGGCGTATTGCCTTAGAACTCTCTGGAACTGTTGCCAAATATGGAAGAGTTGATTCAGATTGGAAAATGTTATTTTTAGAGCTATTATTTACTGGATAAAAGTGGGAAAGTTTCACATTGAGGGATGAACAATTGATCAGGACTTCAAACCTCGTAGATATTGAAAGAATTTGGTTTTTGGAAAGCTCCCTCAGTTAAAATTTTAGAATAAGGATAATTGGCTTTATTTTGAAAGTACAGTAATCAGCAATCTTACAATTGAATTTTGCTTTGGACCTGCAACTTTCCAAATCCACCCTTGAAGTTTCCAACTGCCTCCTTAACCCAAATTCCTTCATCTATATTGTGGCCTTTATTTCGGTAGCCGTGTTATTATTTAGAAAAGACATGTTTAATATTTTTCCACCTTTTTTTGTTACTGTGAAGATTAGCTTAATCGCATATATATGTTTTTGATAAGAACTGAACAAAGGACACCCATGTTTAGTTGTGTTCCAGTCTTTGATGTGTTAATGCTGTTTCTACAATTTTTTTTATTAATAATTAATTTTTTCTAGTGTTAGTGTCAGTGTGCCAATCGATTCCATGCTGCCCATGAGGATGAGAAGTTTTTCTTCCTATTTTTGTTACGGTTATGCATTTATCAACTGGAACCAAACCGTGAATCTGTTTCATTTTTTTTTCCCAAGTGTATCCTTTACGAAAAGGTCGAATTTTTAATTGCTTTTATGACACTGTTCGACGGGTCAACAGATGTGTTTTTGTTTACTGCGGTTCTCTAAAATACGACCAAAAATTATCGCGACTATTTTGTAATTTTAATTTTTGGACGCAAGATGTTGTAACGCAACTTGTCTTGTCAAAAAAATGATTTTCAATCAGTTAAAGCTTACTTTAGTAGTGCACTCAATCATTAATAATTTCTGGAAAGGGGCGCCAAAAGTCCGCTGGCCTGACGAGAAAGCTCGGGCCTATATTTTCTCAATAAGTTAAATAGAATGATAAGTATTTATAATTTTATTGCAATCCCCTTCTGTGTCTGTTTCAATCACCACTACTGTATGATACATTGTTGTTTCGTACAGTCGATCAATTTGGATTTGATTGACTTGACTTCATACATGAAGAGAAATGATTGATCTAAAATTGATCTTTGCTAAACTTGAAAACACCTACTTTTCTCCATTAATAAAATTTCAAGGATCCTATTTCTCAGCCAACCTACAGTCTGAACTTATTTGTGACATTTAATATAATTTCTCTAAACAGGTGTTGAATTACTATTTCATTATTCATCATTGTTAAAAATTTATTGTTAATGTTACAAAAGTGACATAATAAAGTGGAATTCATATTAAGTCAGACTTAATATGAATTACTATCACGATCAGAAGGCGTTGGAATAGCATCACGTGACTTACGTATAAACAAAGTCTTCAATTTAACTTTTTTAATAATCTTAAAGGTTCCTCCAAATTGCAGAATCCTTTTAGTAAAATGATTTTAAAGGCCCAAAAAAAACAAAGCTGATTTAACAACTACACCCGAAATTACTTTTGATTGAGCTTCTGTTGTTGATCTATTTAAAGAAGGTTATGTCCTTTCGTAGTCTGATTTGCTAAATGCAAATAAATCAAACTAGAAGCTACAATGGCAATCATTTAAGTTATAAAATAAATAAAAAATAGAATAAGAAATTTTAGGGTACACTGAAAGCATAGAGTTAGAGAATTTCTGACGGAAAATAGGCCGAAATAGAACAATTATAGAATCCACCCTAAATCACATCAAAATGAATCAACCTCGAATATATCCATTGTTAGTCATGAAAAATTTGCCAAATAACTATTATGAAATACAAATAAAAAGAATCAATAAGAAAACAAACCTCGAAAAATACAGATAAAGATCAAGATCTAAATCGAACATACTAATTTGTATTTAAATACCAATAACAAAAGAAATTTACATGCTTACGTTTATTGCATAAACAAAAAGCATTCTATTGAATTACGGTAACGAGCTTGTGATTTTGAAATATCATAACTACACGACGGATTTAGCGTAGCAAATACACGGATAAATTTTCACACGGAAAGTCCCTACAATTTGACAAACCTGAAACGACAAAAACTCATATAGTGTGGGGTCTTTTGTAGCAACCAGTAGTAGCTTTGACGTTTCAAATTTATTAAATAAACAATATATAGCATGGGTGCCAAGCTTTCGTAAATATAAGATCTACTTTTTATCACAAAAATGTCTTGCTGTAGACTTCTTGCGATAACCGCAGTCTCAGTAGGAAAGACACGCTATGTTTTTACACTGTGTTTCAGTACAAAATACTGTGTATAAATAAGCAAAATATACCTATAGTGGTTCATGTAAATGTTTAGTCTCTAATATCTCGCTTGCTTATCAATGGATCTTATAGTAATTAATGTATCAAGGGCGTTATAAGGCAAATAACGCCTGAGTGTCGACAGTGTACGGTCCGAGGGCGTTATGCCCATAACGCCCGTAGTGTATCATGAGATTATGTCATAAGTAAAAGAAGCATTTTGACCTTATTTTTGGTTTTATAAAATTTTTTCTTTGACATCTGAAAAATTTAGCTTATGATCAGTTAATGACAGCAAAACAGATTGTTTATCAACGGGCCTTAACACCGGGCTGTTATTTTTCATAACAACATCGCAACAATTATTATTTGCTTATTAATGCAATCGTTTTGATATCGGTTAATCGCCCAATAATGTATACGCACAACATAAATTTCATGCCCTTAAAATGCAATGTCTAGACTTCCCTTAATCAGTCCATTAGCCCATGTAGATAATTCGGAAATATATTTTAAAAAAATAGCCATTGAAGAATCTCTGACCAATTTTGATATTAAAATTTCAAGAATTTTTAAATGTGCGGCTAGGAACCGATTTCTTTTTTAATGATAAGACCTTGCTACAGACGCTTCTGTCATGAAAATATTTGAAATGTTAACAAAAAAGCACTTTCATATCTTAGATCAACGTTTAGAAAAGAATTGTAGTAGACACTCCTGAATAATGTTCAGTTCAAATAATGACATATTAGTCTTTCTTTTGGAAATAAACTTGCAAAAGTGAAGAGAAGCAACGTAAAATTGGATGTTTTTTTTTTATAGTTCGCTTCTCGTCTTGGTGATGCACATTGGTATTACATATTGAGTCTAGATTTTGCACTATCGAATTGGACATGCATAATAGAGTCTTGCTCTTGTTTCACAAGCGAAAAGAGCGCTATTTAGCCTCGGTCCGGTTCTGCTAGATTTAGCAAGTTAAAGTAATAACAAACTTGAAATATTTTGATGGATACAACACGGACGTATTAAACTGAATTATAATACGCCTGAAATTTGGTGAAAACGATTGGATCTATGATTTGACTATAGCTCAGAATTTTGTTGATTTTAATCGTGTCCCAATGGGACCTCTCGTAACCTTCCGAGTTTACTGTGCCATCATGTATTCTATACTTGTACAGATAAAACACGCATATAAAAACCAGATAATTTTAATTATAAAATGCCGACAATTTACTGATAAGGCAGGCTTTGATTGCGTAAATTGTATAAAATATCAATAAATATCACATTAAAAAAATTAGCAATTAGAAAATTACTACTCATAAACAATCCAATTATTTTAATGTTGTTGTTACTTTAAGGGTAGCAATTAGAAAACTCACAACTTTGGAATTTATAGCACAATTACACATACCCCATATTTCAGGTAGAATTCCCAACTAAACACCGATAAAATGATTGCAAATTTTACTTTCAATAAAATGAAGAGAGCCGTTAAAATGGCATAAAATAAGAATTTTCACCGTGTTGATGATAGACGAGAGAAGATTGGTATAAACAAATGATTCACGCTAGTGTTGAAATGATGTTTTAATTATCATTGAGAATTAATCAAGTAACCATTGAACATTCTTTCAATTAAACAATTTCACGATTGTTTTTTTGGTTGGTGTATTTTAATTAATAATACGAAAAAAATAGCATTAATAAAAATTACCTGCAGGCCGGGAAGATGATTAGATGCAAATCACAAACTAATAAATATAATATATGCATATTATACAATCATATTCAATTAAAATTCATCAATTTCAATTGAAATGATCGTTTGTTTAGATTAATTTTCATATAAAATTAATGGAAAATTAAAGAAATAAAGAAATTGAAATTCGTTGTAAAACCACTGTTTCACATCTCGGTCACGAACTGAAACTGAAAATGTAAACAGAAAAATTAAACATGCCTCACACTGTCACAATACCAACCAAAAAAAAATCGAATACTTTATGAAGTTCACGTATAGACACATAGATGTCGCCTATAACAAATTCAAATAGTTCCAACATTATTCCATTTATATGTTTACGGAGTTTATTTATTGTTAATTATATGTTAAAATTTGTTTGAAATTATTGGCAGTGGGTAATATGGTAATATTTTGCATGTTTAAACCGATCCGATTGATGTATTAAAAAAGTTAAATAGTGCTGTGGCGCTGTAAACAATAATAGATCGCTGTTATAAACTTTACTTTGATGGGTGTGAGTCCAGAATTAAATCGGTTTGAAGCAAAGATAAAATTACAGGAAAATTCGAATTTAAACATTATTTTAAATGGAACTTTAAATTATTAAAGTCTTACTTTCTACGAAGTATATTAATATAAATAAATAAATACATACAATACAATATAATAATTATTATAAGTAAATAATATTGATAATAATAAAAAACGTTGAAAATCTCGAAATGGATAAAAAAGCTGTAATATTAAAATGATGCATTTCTAATCGAAAGCGATGAAAAATTTGGCATTTCTGTAACGCCCCACCTTTTTGATACTGTACGAATGAGGGACGTACAGTTGCAATCGAAAAATTTCGGACGGCGTTTTTTTGACGTTTAAAAATGTTCAATCTGGGCCAAGCATTACTGTGATATTAATGTTTTAAATGTCGAAATTAATGACTTTTTGAAAATAAAATATTAAAGGCTATCGTACACCAATTGACAATTAGATGTCCTCGACGTCCGCAATTTTTTGATCGCAACTGTATCTTTCAATACTCATTATGTTCGGGATCACCCAATTTTGTACCATTTTCCCATTGTAAATTGTCGGATCTCGAATTTGTGTATGTGTGTTTGATTTGCCTACACTGTATAAATGATGGATTTTTTCAGAAATACGGTTACTTTAGTTTGCAAATGTTGGCTGCTCTGCACATTATCTAGTAACTTTTCAGATTTTGACTGTGGCAGCACTGTCATACACTTACTTGATTTGTTTTTGTTTTAATTTTTTTTTTATTTATTAATTATATAAAATGGGCCGTCGTTATTATTGTGATTATTGCGATAAATCATTTATCGAAGATTTAGAAGCCCGCAAGAAGCATTTACAAAGTTCTTATCATATTAGACTGAGAAATATACATTATGAAAATTATAGAGGTTAGGATATGTTTTTTTTTCATAATTATTAATAATTCACTTATTAAATGATTTCCCGAATAGATCCTCGAATAATCTTGAAAGAGGAATGCGAGAAGACTCCATGCCGACGATTTCTAGCAAACGGCTCATGCCAATTTGCCGGTATGTGCAAATACACCCATTACACACCGGAACAATTGTGGGACATCAAACAGCAATGTAAATGAATATTTACAAATATTTTTATGTGTATTAATAAATTGTTATTCTAGTGGAATATCAAGAGCGTACTAAACACGTAAGATTGCCAACAATTGAATCATGGTTACAGAAGTATTACGAAAAACATAATAAGGAAAATTCAGATGTAACGCATATACCGTGGACGTATCCGGAACATTTAGAAACACGAACCGACCTACCCCCATCTGTACGTAAATTCAATCCAGAACAGTTTTCAAATGGCGATTTCGAAGAATGGGGCAAATAAATTGATTTGTTATTAAGCTCGCGATACTTTAATCTATTCCTCATTTTATACAAATAATTGGAATTGCCTCATATTAGGAGAGGTTCAACAAAGTTAGTGTCGTCTCCTAAGCGATAATCTTGAAAAAAAAATGTTCCTATTTTACGGCATGTTTGCCTCAAGAAAAAAAAATTAAAGTGCGTTAGAAGTGAAACTTCTTAGGTTCAATTTGTATTCAAATATAAAAGTGGGTTATTGCATTTGTTGTGTTTAGATGAATTACGGACTTTAAGCGCCTCTTTCGTCAGACACTTATTTGTTTTCTTGAATAGACACTGGTGCATGTCGGCGCATTCTAAGATCAGTCGTTTTATAAATCACTGGGCAGATTATAAAACGATGAATGTTTTGAAATATTTTATTATTTGCTTGAAATTTTCAGGCATTTTATCAAACGCGAAAGAATCGTTAGGCTTAATACAAACAATATAGTAAAAATCCGAGTTTGAAGCATGCCATTTGAAAAATAGCTTTAACTTGTAAACAATCGGTAAATGTTACACATACATAATGCATAATGAGAGGAACCTAACCGGAGCTAAACTATATTTCCATAGCAATCAGGAAGACAATCTGAAGTTAAACCTTTTCAAAATGAATTTTCCAGATCTTGATCAAAATTTGGAGCCCTCTGAGTGTGGCGCCCGGGGCATGATAGACCCCCTTGCCCCCCTTCGCTACGCCACTGTTTTAAGGTATTCCCAATTGTTAATCAAAGGCTTAAAAACCCTGCACATATTAAATTCCATTCTGTAAGACT
>JAEDXX010000448.1:0-47775 GCA_021725515.1 Epicauta chinensis
ATGCAGATTCACTCGAGGAAAAAAATTTTGAATTTTTCTTAATTCTATTTTATCATAGATAACATTCGTAAATTAGAGTCACTCAACCCTTTAAAAATCTTAAAATACAACCCCAACTGACAGAAATAATTATGAAAATCAAGTAATAAATATTCTAATGATTATTATAGTTTAAAATAGTAACTGCAATACACGCTGAAGTTCCACTCTTTATGAGAAACTGCGAAAATAATTAATCAAAATTTCAATAATATCAAAATTTGTATACTGTAAACGCTACGTCAAAGATATTGAGGATCAAAACCACACATAGAGGTATTAATGAACTAATTAAAGAAATAGAACGATTATACTATAATTATAACTCGTAAATAACTGTATCCTTTGCCAAAAAACAAAATACGAAAAACACCCAGTCATGCATCTTACGTGCATATATAATTTTTCTAATTTTTTTAGGTTCGAAGAATTACATTCCACTAATATGGTAGAAATCGCTCAAAAATTTATTAAAGTTTTTTCAGGATACGAATTACCACATGTCCTAGTAACCGATGGACAGTTTAACACAGAAATTTTCAAAAATCTTTTAAATACTTATCATGTAGAATAGCACATTACAACATCATTACATCCCAATTCAAATAGTCCAATTGAAAGAGTCCATGGGACAGTCGTAGAAATAATTCGTACTCTCATTCTCCAAAAACAACCGGCACTAACAAATAATTTGATAGAAAATGCTACCTTAATTTACAATAGAACGATACATTCAATTACAAAATATCAACCCACTGAATTATTATTTGAACACCTAGATAACCGTAATATTTTAGAAATTGCTAGTAACAATCAGTACAACAATTATATGGTAGATTTTCAAAACAAGGTGAAATTATTGTACATACAGGTAGCGATTGTCTCAGTGGAATGTGGAATTTACAAAACGTATAAAAACTCGAGTAGTATATCTGTCGGAATCAATTTCATGCATGTCAAATGTACATCTTCTCCAAATTTTCTCTTTATAAGTGTAGCTTTGATAATATTGATTGTCAAACTTTTCATTTGCTTCTCATGGTCCGTCCGTTTGAGATGAACGGATTTGAGGTCGGAATGCCCTTTTCTTTTGCGCTTGAGATGTATATGGATCAACCAAATACTTTTCGTTTTATTGGCACAATTGATTTGCCTATTATAACTTTTTTGCAAGCAATGATTATTGAAAATTCGCCCCCTAAGGAGGTTAAAAAGCGCCTTAAAGTTCGAACACGTTAAAATCTAGCAGGTTTTGAAAATATGACTGGTTTTGACAATTAAGTTGTCATCATTTTATAATGCAATTACCAGTACCAGTTTTAGGGGGAGCGAGGTTGGGCGACAGCCCAAGGCTGCAAATAAAGGAGTTCGGGAGACATCCAATTATTAAAAGACAAAAAAATCTGCGAAATTACACTGATGTACCCTGACACAATTTTAAAAAACAAAAAGTAGAATTATATTTTTTTATTGAGTTAGAATTTTTTGGGACGCCAAAATAAATCTCTCCTGAGGGGTCAGATTTGCTAAAAGCGGCAATAACTATGAGGATTTCATTCAATACCAATCTTATTTGAACGAAAAAAAAACTCACGATCAATCCCAAAGTATGATACATGCAGAAAATTTAAAGTTAACCATAAGTTTTGACAATTTAGCTGTGAAAAGTTTGTTATTATTTGGCAAATTTGGGGAGCACTTCAATAGGACCTATATTTTAATACAGGGATAATTTTGACGTCTAAAGATGTTTATTTTTCACTTCTATATAATTGTTTGTTTATATCTTGGATACGCGATATATAACAACCGTCATTTCAACCTAGGGCATAATAAGCGGGCATAATAAGATATGCGGGCGTAATAAGACATGCAAGAAACTGACATAAAAGTAGGATCATTAAACAATAGGTACCAATTCATGAAAATATACCATTAGAACTGTTTCACTGGCAGTTTTCAAAGAATTTTTATTTCTCCAGTCTTCAAATTTTTGGAGCTCTCTTTCATAAAGCGATCGTAACTTTTTGGGAGTAACTCTTCCTCAGCTTTTAATGCACGTTCTGATATTGTTTTCGGAATTTCTTTTCCCATCACACACGGATTTTTAAGTTTTGTTATTAAAAAAATAAATGACTTCATCGTCTTAGATACAAAATAACGTACAAATTCAAAGTAGACTTCGTTTTTATAAATACGCATTTTTTGTCAAAAAATAATTAATTGTAATTAATTTTCAAGTGAAAAATAAAATAATTTTCAAGTGAAAAATAAAACGTTGTATGAACCTCTGGCATAACTCGATGTTTATAAATCTCGGGCAACTTACAAATCCTCGGGCCGGAGGCCCTCGGAATTGTAAACTGTTGCCCTCGAATATAAACATCGTTATTATGCCCTTGATACATAAATAACTATTAATATGGGACAGGTATTACTGTTATGGGAAGGTTCAAATATTACGTAACGCTTTTTATTTTTCACTTCTATATAATTGTTTGTTTATATCTTGGATACGCGACATATAACAACCGTCATTTCGTCCTAGGGCATAATAAGCGGGCGTTATAACGCCCACTAAATTCTTCAGACTTGACCATGAAAGTAGGATTATTAAACAATACGTACCAATTCTTGAAAATTTGCCATTAGAACTGTTTCACTGGCAGTTTTCACAGAATTTTTATATCTCCAGTCTTCAAATTTTTGGAGCTCTCTTTCATTAACCGATCGTGATTTTTTGGGGAGTAACTCCTCCTCAGCTTTTAATGCACGTTCTGATATTGCTTTCGAAATTTCTTTTTCCATCACACAAGGTTGCCACGTTTCTTTGGTGAACCACCCCAACAAACATTATCAAATCGATTTTTCAACATGTCACTGTTGAAGTTGGATAGAATTTTTGTTGGATAGGAATCCAAAACAAAACGAAAAGTGTGATTACTGCTTCGCAATAGTTGAAGATTTGTTCTTTTATTTCATTCAATTTTAACTGACACATTCCTATTTCAGAGCAAAGTTGAGAAATCGCACTTCAACTTGTGTTAATTGAAGACATAAAAATGTTTACCGTTTTCAATGCAAATCCAATAAATAATCTAACTTTCGATGTTAGCTTAATATAATCAACATTGACAAACTCTAAAAGGCTTTTAATGGAAATTGTAGTCGTTATAATAAAATCAAGTTTAGGAGGTTTTTTTTTTGTTATTGAAACTAGCCTGAGATACACTTTTATAGTTTTTCTATATTATCGGATTTGGGACAAAGCTATCATAGTTCTAAGAAATAGTAAAAGTGTTCTCGTCCGTCGATAAATTTACAACGAAACTGTGGAAGAAATCGTCATTATTTCAGTGGAAGAAAAACATTATTTGCTCTAATATCTGCTCAAATAATTTTTAAAAATTGCCCAATAAATCATCATTTTATTTCCAATAATTTTCGATGATACTTTAAAAATGACAGCCGATAAATGGAAGGTCAAAATTTGTACAATAAAACAAGCTTCTATGCATCCACCATTCCTGATCGAAACTGAAATAAACTTGAAAAACTCTTATTATTTCTGTATTATGGTCCACACAAACGAGCTTACTTTCAGAAAGTTTCAGTAAAAAAATCAACTAGTTGAAAGCTTTCAAACAAATACCGCTGGTTTTACTCCATTATACTTTAAGAATACTAGACACTACCCGAGTCGAAATTTTGGTTATCAATTGCATTTCATAGGGTATCAATAGAATTTCAACAAGTAATCGAAGTTGTCAATATTCCCGAGTAGAAATTTTGCGCATCAATAGGGTGTTAAAGTTGTCATTTCTTTTGTTCGCTGTTGAATAGAGTACAGTTATAAAGTGGTCATGTTAAAAGAGTTTCTTGTTAATTTTAGTAAAACTACCATAGATGGCGTCAACGTTTTAAGTCGTTGGCATTTGTTGCTAGAAGGTGGTATTAATATACCTTGTTTCCGAGGGGGATTATACTGAAATTGAAGTAATTTATCAATAATGTGCAATGAGGTGTGGAAAACACAGTGAGGTCAATTCTTAATGGAAGAAAAAAATCTCATTTATCATTATTTATTTTGATTCGATAAAACGTGATTATTCCACAGTCTTATCGTAAACATTATAGTATTACACTTTACAACTGACACACCTCCCCTGTAGTAATAAGCAGAAACAAGCCATACAATTATCATGAAAATTGAATTATTAGAATTCTTAGTAGTTTGTCTTTCAAAGCGGCTGTAAAAGTGGTAAATGGTCGTCTGAAGTCGTCCCCCATATATTTGACGTAATTTACTTGTTTCATTTTGATAAATAAATGATAATAAGACAAAATCGATTATTATAATAGTCGAGATTTCATATGAAATAATACCTATTGACATATAATTTTTTTATAATAGATAGGGTGTCAATAGTGTTTTAAACTTGTCAAATTATAGATATCAATAGCGCATCATAAGTTGTAAAATGAAAAAAACTGCATTTCTTACATCTATTATATTTAGCGTGTCAACCGCGCATCACAAGTTATCACTTATGATGTGCTATGATACCTTGTTTACACGTTAAATTTCGACTCGGGTAGATCCATGCACTTCAGCCAATTGTGATATTGATTCAGTGCTAATTTCTATAATAATAGAGAGAAGTTTTAAACTTGTGAACATTTACTCCATCAAAAGCGCATGTTTTTGTTGGAAAAACTCAACATCAGAGTTTATATTACTCAAATATAATTATGGAATCGTCTCGGCACCGTTCTTGGTAGAAAAGGCAAAAGGAATGCAGTCTAAACAGATGTATCCCAATATGTGTCAGACGAACAGTCTTCAAAACAGAGGACTTAATATTCAAGGTGATCAGTTATGGCTATAAGTTTTCCATAGGTGGTGCATGTGGCAATCGAACAAAACTATAAAAAGGCCTTATATTAATAATGTCAGAAAGTGATTATAATATTGAGCAATTAGTGTAGTGTAGAAATGAGATCGAGGCGCTGGCTAGTTTGCCTAGATTGAAACCAGGCGCTAGCGGAAAAAAAACCTTTAAGTGCTCCATGCCATAGACCTGTAACATAATCCTGTAGCAGGAACACGGAAGTTCTGTAGCTGCCACAGGGCGAACACTGCAACTACAACAAGAATAGACTTGTAGTACCAACAGGAAAGACCTGTAACCACAACAGGTCTAATTCTGTTGCTGCTACAGGATCATGTTACAGATCTACGACATGTAGCATTTGCTGGTTTTTTTCCCATGTACTGAGTAGCGCCTGGTTTCAATTTAGGCAAACGAACCACACCCTTGCCAGCGCCTCGATTTAATTTCTACTAGAGTTTTCCTTCGTATAATTCGATTTTTGGTATAATTAGGTTTTTGGGGTCGCTGAATACGAATTTGATATTAAAAAAAACTCCATTTAAAATGTTTCATAAAATTAGGAGGAAAATTTAATGATTCTTCAAGACTTTTTTATTAAATTCTAAGACCTACAAATTATTGTTGTAATTAAAAATTATGGATAATGTAATTGCCTACAAAGATGCTTTTTATAAAATTTTTATGGGAGTTATGTTCGTTATATTAGTAAAACGGTAGACATTGGGGTTCTATTCTGCTACTTGTTTATTCGAAACTTTTGTGTAGTACAACTTTTGATTGAAACACTTGTAATAATAACAAAAGTAATAATATTGCAACAATGAATAATATAGAATAAATACTGGAGTCAAGAGAGCTTCAAAAAGTTAACAAACTTTCAATTAAAATTGTCAGCAGTGAATTTCAACAAAACAAAACATGTAATTTTCGAAAATTGTTCGATTTAATTAAACCAAAGAGATTCTAGACCATTATGAATCAAACTAGACGACATTTAGGATTATACCTAATTTTAAATAAACCTTTAGGTTACTTGAGAAGAATCCAACACGTAACAAAATCCGCCTCTGTAATGTTTGTAATCGATATTATATCAAAATAAACAAATAAAAGTCGTAACAATTACAAGTCAGATTATAAAATGTACTGGAACGAATGGAAATTTGTTCAAAACATAGTGAATAGAAGAATCAGGAATACGAGTATATGATGTTGACGTATTATTTTTTGAAAAACAATCTCGCCCAGTGCATCCACCTTTATTATTCGCATTACCAACGTTTTTATATTTCATACTATTTTTGTTATAGTTATTTCCAGATATATCTTCTCATTGGCATTAGCTGATTTATTAGTAATCATTACATGTGTACCATTCACATCGATTTTATACACTGTTGAATATTGGCCGTGGGGTGTTGTTGTTTGTAAATTATCAGAAACAGCTAAAGATATCAGTATTGGTGTATCGGTATTTACATTAACAGCATTATCAGCTGAACGTTACTGTGCCATTGTCAATCCATTACGTCGATTACAAGTAAGTATTTTGATAATTAATTCAATTATAAGAAATTCAAACATTAATTAGAGTTGATTATGAATTTTCAAATTTTATAATATTAGACAAAACCGATGACAGTAATTAGTGCTGGTTTAATATGGTTATTGGCAACTGTATTCGCATTACCTGATGCTATCTGTTCGAGAGTCGAAAAACTACCACTTCCAAAGTAAGAATCTGATTCATTATTGTAGGGCATAAACCACATAATTTTCAATGATTCATAAATTGATAACAAGCGAATATCAATCGATCCTCCGAGAGGAAATCAATAAAATGACAATGTTGACGGGTTGACACGAACACATTGGTGCATAAGTAAACGCATCCTAACAGATGATTATGCAGCTTGTTATCTTGGCTTATATAAATGCATTCCGACTTGTTAAACAATCAACTGACAAACGTTATTCGAATTTTATTATAAAATTTCTTGTATTGTTCATTTTGTTAATAGCAACCAGACAATTACAATATGTACACCATTTCCGAACATCACCAATAAGATGACATATGCTCAATATAATGTGACACTGAAATCACTCATCTATTATATAATACTATTATGTATAATTGGATCGTTCTATATATTAATGGCTATACGTTTACATGCTAGTGCAAATGATATGCCTGGTGAAGTTAACGGTACGCAAAGTGTGGCACAAGCTCGGGCACGCCGACATGTAGCTAGAATGGTATTAATCTTTGTATTCCGTAAGTAATCCGATATTTAATTGAAACGAGAATTATAATACAACAAAAATTCGACTTGACTTGTTTCAAAACGTAAAAGCCTCCATTTGTCAAGTCCTATTTAATATTATAAGGAAAATAATTGTTATAACTACATGACAGTGTATTTCCCAAAGGAAATTACAATTAACACGTTGCAAAACTTTAGGGAAATTTCAGCAAGTTCATTCTCTATTTTCATGTTGTCTGTGAATTAATTCTACATAATCTTAACTAATCTTTCATGATTAAACACATGCAAAACGTTTTATGAGTTGTTTTAGCGATTATATCGTTTATAATTATTGCCTACATGAACACCAGAATTGGTTGATGCAACCATTAATCCATTAAAATATGAGGCGTCGAAAGGTGCAGTCATTTAATATAATAAAGAATATTAAAAAATAAATAAAAACCAATTTGGGAAATTCTGATTTTTTTCCAAAAGTTTGTGTGTGATTAACGACACTTTCTTATAAAAAAAAAAAACAAAGAAAAGCTTAAATTAAGTTAAAGTCTCTTTGAACGAAACAATCTTTGAATGCATTTCTGACCTCAAAGATGTGGGTGTCTATACAGAACGTTTCACGTAATTCTTTAACCTTTGCAGTGTAACTCCTATACGAAATAACGGATAGCATAGACCTGACCTACATTTTCGAGACAAACCAGATGACATATAATCAGATTTTTGACATCTTCTTTTGCTTTCAAGTTATTTCCGATTTTTAATTTTTTCGATACTTTAAAGCTTCCTTATTTCTCGTATGATTTGGAAAAAGTTCAGTTTTTATTTATGCAACATTCAAAGAGAAATCATTCTACAACTGTTAATACGAAATGGCGTTTTTTATTTCGAAATTTGATATTTTGATCTCAAAAATTTTCTCAATAGACGCATTTGTAACATAGTCAATCACGTTTAAGAAGTTTCTATTAAAACAATCTTGCTATAAATGTTTCTACTGCGAAAATGTTTCAGATTGAAATACTAGATTTTAAGAGCCAGAAAAACTACAAAACTCGAATGGTTATGGAATTCAGATAGAAATAATTGAAATGCATGTTCTACATTTTCACTTCAACATAAATAAAAGTTAAACAATTTTAAATTAGTTTTATCAGTTAAATTAGTTTTGTATTTGAATACATTCTTCAATTGATTTAATTGACATACCACATTAAAGTAATCCTAAACATCTGCTTTTAAAACGAATTAAATCTCGCCTAATTTTAATCTTTATATTCGAAGCATAAAAACTAGATGGCATTATTTAGAAAAAGAGATACTTATGGGGACGAAATTAGGATAGGGGACCAAATTTGGCGACTGTACCTTACATACGCTCATTTTATAGTACAAAATACCATTAAAAGTTTGAATAGTAGAGATTATTCTAAAACAAATAGAATAGGTGAAACGATAAATTTGACAGTCTTCCAAACTTTAAAGCTTTCATCATCTATAATGGGAAATAATCTGAACAGTTCAATAGTCTTTTTATTGAATAAAAAGGTAACATTCCCGAATATCAAATGACTGTTGTCAATTGAACAACGGCTCAACTACTCAATTCATTACTGAATCTGTAAAATTTCTATTGAAACGCCCACAACACGAAACTCCGAATTGTGTACCTACACTGAAACGGTATACGATTTGTCAGTGTTAAATCTAAACAACTTACGATTTTGGAACCGAAACAAAGGAACCGACCGTTATTTCGTATTTAACTAAAGTATCTTAAGAATTTATTATGAACTATTCGATAATACAGAGAATGGAAGACGTAACAAAAATAAATTCTCTATATTTGTATTTTATATAAAGGTATTGTAATCTATGTGTATCTTGACTGTTTCGAATAGTCTCCATCTTCACCCCTTTTAAAGATATTTCAATCAGTGAACACACCATTTAGTTAGATTGCATATATACTTTCGACAACTTCTCTTATAAATTCTATGTAACCAAGATTCAATCGTAAATTGCAGTTTTTCAATGCAGTATCACAAAGTTCTAATATCGTTAGTGGTTTATTTTTTATCCACAAAAAATCCCAATACAACTTGTCTAATTTCAAATGCAACACCTCAAATATAATCGATTCGAATCCAATCGAATTGTCGGCACGATATTCTTCAATGATTCCCCAGTCATCGTCAAATTCCTATTTGAAATCAATTTGATTTTAACAAAGACACAAAATGGAAGCGCAAGCAGTATTTGAAAAAGTAAAACCATAAATAAATCGAGGAAATTCCCTTGAAAAGTCAAGATACGTTTGTATGTCTAACGATAATGTGTTGTTAGATAGATATTCAAACAAAATATTTAGGTCATGTGAATAAACATATTGGTTTTATTTTGAATGATACTAGTAGTTTGTCTTTATATTGCATCGAATATTGAGATATTTTCAAACAGTTTGAGTATTATCAATAAATCTTGACATAGTTTTTGATTGGTGAGCTTAATGGAGCTATCTGGTATCAAAAGTTCTTCCCCTATACCCACATCTAAACTACTATAAAGAACAGGCACATTCTCAAATTTAAAAAAAATGGAGGGATCGAGTTCTCCCTGCGAAACTGAATAATAACGAAATTAATGTGGGGCGAATTAATAACTTTTCAGAGTCAGACCAAACTATTTTTTATTGTTCATAACTCCCAAACTGTTTATTTAAAGGAACAATTAAAAAATTGGTAAAATTGAAAATGATTATCATTCTTATACACTACGTTTTCGTATATTAAACAAAAAAATAGAGTTCAATTTCTCATATAAGCGCCTCTTTATAGAATATGAGCTACATTCGCCTCTAGTCACTGTATTTTGATAGATAAATAAAAATCAAATCTCTGAAATTATTTCAGAAATACACTAAATCGCCTAGATTACTTGTTTGAGATCAACAATATTTAAGCCACGTGTTATTTAGTTGTGAGACAATATAATAATTTTCCTAAGAAGCAAATCATCATAATCGAAAGAGATTATCCAGCAAAACTTTCCTTAATTGGAATGACAATTTAGATTTCTACAAAATCGAATCTAGTGGACCTTTTAAAATTGTATTAAAATCCCCCAATTTCACAAGCAAAAATTCCTGATGAACCAACGAATAGATAACACAACATTAGATTAGATTTAAAAACGTAAATTCTTGTACAGGTATTCTAGAAGAGAAAAAACGCCTGTCCCATATTCATTTAATTATATCAAAGCTCGTTATATCAATTAGTCTTTACATTTATCTGCTATTTACAATGTCTACCAATAAATAAACAACAAATAGCTCTTAACTTTAATAATTCAATCAAAAACTTGCTGAAATTTCCCCTGTCCATTCATAAGATTATCAAGAATATTTATCAACCAAACAAAACGAGATTTATTATAATGTTTCAGTGTTTTTTATCTGCTTTCTACCACATCACGTTTTTATGTTATGGTTCCATCTATATCCACTTGCTGAAGATGCATATAACGATTGGTGGCATGCTATCCGTATTATAGGATTTTGTTTGAGGTAATAACAAAAGAAAAGTATTAATAAAACTTGTAATCATAGTTATAGAATTGCATTGATCGAATGAGCTAGTTACGTGTTAAGAGTTCCTATTTCATTAATTAATCGCACTTTCAAAATAACCAACAATCATTGATATGAAGCTTATTTATAGGTAATCATCTTACGAATTCATTGAATATTCAAACAGAAATTAAAATTAAAACATAAAACAATTCGAGAATTGTATTAATTTTAGATTTTTAATTTCAGCGACTACCGGAAATGTTTCATATCTTTTCACTTTGTTCTATTTTGTGTTTGTGTATGTCACAATTCACCTGATGAATTACATTTCTATTGTAATATTTTTTCTTTTCTGTCTGTCGGTGAGTGCAGCTTTCTGAATTCCTGTGTTAATCCAGTAGCTTTATATTGCGTCAGTGGTGTGTTCCGTGCACATTTCAATCGTTACCTCTGTTGTCAAGATGCCCGATGGCCGAGAAATGCCATGTCCAAGGCGAATTGTGAAACAAGCTTCAATTCAACATATCGGCGACATACACAGGTATAAAACTATATAAAAATGATTCTATTTTTATAGTAGTGGATGGTCGTTTATTAAAATTTATAAATTTGATAACAATTTAGTCCTCTATTAGTTGATTGAGGAAATAATCATACTAACAGTGAATGATACTTGAAGAATAATTGAATGATGAAATCATAAAAGCATCTAACTTTCCATCAATTACTGATGAGTTTTAATGAAAATTAAAGCTGTGAATGATGAAAAATTGACTTTAATAGTAGCTCTTTAGAATTATAAATAGTGTTTATGTCACACGTATATATTATTGAACCATTAATAGATATCAAAACGATCACATTAATAAGCAAATAATAATTGTTTATTTGATGCCGGGCCATTATGGCGTTGCGATGGAGTTGTAAAAAATAGTAATCCGCTGTTAAGGCCCGTTGCTATGATAAACAACCTTTTTTGCAGTCACTAAAATTTGATCATAACCTCAATTTTTCAGATATCAAAGAAAAATTTAAATAAACCAAAAATAAAGTTAAATTGCTTCTTTTAATTATGGCATAAACTCATAAATGCACCACGTGTGTTGTGGACATATCGCCCTCGGTCGACGTACTGTCGACACGCTGGCATTATTTGCCTCATAAGTCCCTTGATACATTAACTACTATATCTAGTATCTCCACAATTATTGAAAATGTATTCATTAGAAATTCAATTTTAGCGGCTTTTCTATAAACTGAAAATTATTAACCAAATATGAATATAATATAATCTGCGTGGATTAGTGCGCTGCATTTAGTATTTTTTCTAAAAATACTAAATACATTGACCGATTACTAAATCTACAACTTAAAGAAGACAAACATAAACGAGAACTAGAAACCATCAAATACTTAGCCACGAACAATGGTTATAATACACGCACTATCGATAAACTGATACAACGAGCCATCAGAAGGAGAGACCCACTAACGAACAACAAACATAATACAGATAACAAAATATACAGAAGCTTTACCCACAGTATATATAGCAGTTACATCAACCGTATCTTAAACAAATACAATATAATAACATCATTTAAAAATAACAATAATTTATACAACCACTTACAACATAAGGATAACAATAAATGGGAAAAAAGCGGCGTATATGAATTGGTGTGCAAAGACTGTGATGCGGTATATGTGGGTCAAACAGGTAGAAAGCTGAAAACACGACTAAGAGAACACCAAACGAATAGTAAATCAACAATGTACCAGCATATCCAACAAACACAACATACGTTGGACATTGACAACACCAAACTTTTACACAGTTGTATCAAAGGACCTCGCATGACGATGCTAGAAGCTTATGAAATATATAAAAGGAAAAAACGAAAATACAACATCATAAATGATCAATTGGATACTGACTTTAACCCATTGTTTACATGTTTACGAACAATCACATAAAATTATGAAACATTGTAAATCCACACGACATCTGTTGAAAAATTAGAAAATCAAAAATTTGGAAAATGCATAAAAATAAACAATCCAAACTAACAACAGAGGTCGTTGGGATATCAAATAAAACTATAAGGGGGGTCACATGACACCATATACATATCATAAAAATTACTAAAGAAATACGTCGCAAAAAAGTTTTCCAAAAAGTATCCAAACTCTAAAATTAGTTATTAATAAGTTAATAGTATTAGGATTAGGTAATGATTATAATAATTTTTAGACTGCTGATTTGTTTGTTGATTTAGTTGATTTTAATTTAATTCTAATTTTTAGATCACTAATAGATAATTACACATTGTTATCCAATAACTTATAGAAATGAGATTATACGTAGATTGATGCAAGCAGTTTGTGAAGATCGATATAAAAGACTATAAATTAATTTTAGTTAATATAAGGAATTCTCTAAGGTATTAGACCATAACAACCGACTACATATGGAAATAGCCCATAAGTCTAAACAAAATCAACTGTAGATTTTATAATTTTGAGTAAGAAATAATCATGTATATCAATAACTAACACTGATGTAAACCTTAAATTGTAGCAATAAGGCCTGAAGATGGCGATATCGCCGAAACCGGTTGCCTAATAAAATAAATAAATAAACACTCTTTGGAATTGAACCATTGCAACTTAATTATATACTTAAATACCAAAGATGGCACACAACTTATATAAAAATCTGAGAGTTAAAATACCTCTATCTTCAATTAAATTATATATTAATTATTCCCAGTGATTCAATTTAAATTAATTTCGGTGAATTTGAATTTAAATTTCGATTAAAAATAATTGCGTCTACCACAGATCGTCTACTTTAATGAAACCCAACTTATCTCGTCGAACACCAAATCGCAAATGACTCTGGTCTCAACTTTTGCGACGCAAATCGGCCTCGAAGATGTTTCCATGAAGAACCAGAATTTCTGTATATATAGATATAAAAAATATGAATAGGTCCAAAAATAGATGTAAGGTCAAACGTTTAGTAAACAGTGTTATTTTGTTAAACAATAATACTATACATTTATATACAGGGTGTTTTTTCTATCTATGGTCAGCTGCGGATCTCCCATTAGTCGTCAACTAAGAGAAATAAAAGTCCCAAGAACGTGTACATCTGACGATATAAGAAGGACCCAGGACCCCACAAAGTTTTTAGCTAATCGGGAAATGTGGAAAATATAACCCATGTGTCATATAATTATCCGTACATCAAAGCAACTGCCACCAAAAGAATGTTCTCGATACGTGAAATTCGAATCTGATGACACTGGAGGGTTGAAACCGGTTTACATTTCGAATAAATTTTAATATTTGGATCAGAACTGTCGTGTCATTATTTATTCATACATATATTAACAACCAAAGATGGATTCACCGAATTTCAACAACATCAATTATGTTTTTTAATCCTTTCTCTAAATATCTGGAACGTCGGATAACAGTAAAAAGATATTTTGAACCATAAATACACGAAGAGTTTATTTTGCTTGGGAACCAAGTAGGAACATACACTTCAATTATGAATGTGGCTAAAGTTAGGAGATTTTTAGTCGTTTTTTTTAAACATACAGCCGTGAAATTCTGTTAGCGGTCGTTAACCATCTTGAATGACACACATTTCGTGGGAAACAATGAGGATACCATTCCATTAGAAATTCCTACAGATATTTCATACAAATATTTTTGGTCTTTACTTAAATCTCTCATTTCAAATGATGGTAGATCTAATTTGATTTTTTCAAATTTAACCACATGATTATCTTCATACACTTTCAATTCCTTACCTGTAGATCCAGTCCAGTAATTAGGTCCTGCTGTTACTTCATCTAAACGTAAAATTAGGTGTCGAAGTGGTAATTCGTTAAGATGGAACAAGCAAATAAACGAATGAACTGGCTGGCCTAAAGATTTTTCAATTTGAACGATAACTCCATTTTTTTCTGCAGTATTCACATTAGCACCATCATTTCCGATAACTCGTAAGGTCGAATAGTCCGAATTTTGTGTCACGAAATTAATGATACTACTTTTAATGTTCTCTGCAGTGTCAGAAAAAGATGTCCAAAAAAAGTAGAATTTGGCTCGGCAATCAATACCATATGTTCTTCAGAAGTTGATCTTCTATCACTTTGTTCATTAATTGGTGTATTGTCCTTTCGGCCGTCAAAATATAATCCACGTAAAACCTTTTTATAAGCCACTTCTTGCTGCAACGTTTGTCGAGTTTTTTGACGCTGATCTTAGATTTATCAATAATATTATGCGAATAAATTTCATCGTGGAACTAATTTGACGGATCCCTATTTGATCAAGACGATCAGTTTCCGTAATAGTAGACAAGCTAACTTCACTATTATCACTAAGATTAGGCTCACTTAATTTTCTTTCCTCGGTGATAGATATATCAAATTTAAAGCTCTATGCTAGAGCTTTGATCTAGTCAAAAAATATTTTCAGAAAGAGATAGCTTATTTTCACAAATACATTTCGGAAGTAGTAAATGTCGACGTAATTTACGGTATAAAATACGCGTAGTTTTTTCATTTACTACGTGTAGAAAATTCATAAAAAACTACTTATTTACTACATATTTACTACGCGGATCACTTTTTTTTTGTAATTCAGAGCAAGAATTAATATACTAAAGCTTGATTTGTTTATTCTCTGTTTCGTTTGAGTAGACTGCCATTTTTTAAAATAGACTTTCATTCATGAATAGAAAGTGAAAAACAGGAAATAGTTAGCAGTGAAACTTTTCTTCAATGTTCTGAATAACAGGTAAAAATTTTCAAAAACGGATACATCCAGATTTTCAAAATATTGTGCTGCATGGTTCATATAAATTTCATCTAATTCCATTGCGTAACACTGAAGATATTGCCCTCAACTAGCAATTGTTTTTGTTTATTTGCTGTTGGTTGCTATGGAGTTGCTATCAAGTTGCTCGATTGTAAAGTTTTTACTCAACGGTAAAGTAAACACTTTACCGTTGAGGTGGGTAAAGTAAACACTTTACCACTGAGGTGTGTAAAGTGCTACTTTACCAGCAAGTTTTGTCTTGAAAAATGGCATTATTACAGAACATTTTCGCATTGGTTAGGTAATCAACTATTATATATATTCATATGGTTAGTGTACATACGTACAATTCCTTGTTAGTATAATAATAATAATTATTATTATTATTATTATATAACAAATCACGATTCGGAAGACACGGGATTCACTCGGGCTTCCCCCGCCTGCTGTAATAGAGTATAATACACCTCCCATATGCATCGGCATATGTAAGTAATTAGGTAAAGACTGGAAGGCTAGCGAACCAAAAAAGCCCTCTGTTGACTCAGGCGTTTACTAATTTAGTAAATTTCATTTCTGTAGGTTGTCATTCTGAAAAAACTGTTATCGCCTTCATTTGTTTTAAAAAACAGTTGTCATTTATTATCTCTATGGTTTCAGTCCGTTTTATAAAGTGTTGCATCTTTTCATCATAATTGATTTTTTATAATTTTTTAATTCCGATTTAGTAATTGTTATGGTACAATGTTATAATATTTGATAACACTAGTAAAAAATTGAAATTAGACTGAATGGTATATATCAGGGGTGGGCACATACTAGGACAATGAGAGCCGCAGCTCGGTTTTTCGTATGTCATAAAGAGCCACATAATAGTAACATAGTAATATGGTTATATATCTTATAACGGATTTAAATTTTCAATGAGAGCCGCACTTAGCCCAACAAAGAGCCGCATGCGGCTCCGAGAGCCGCATTTGCCCACCGTTGGTATATATTTTAGATGCCATATCATATAGTTGGGGATTTTTGAGCGTTGATTTGTACCCGTAGCATTTGAAATTTCACAAATAACCAGAAAATGTATATCTATAATATGTATTCAATAAATTTCGCTTTAATTCTATAAATTATATATAATTATTTTAGATTTTGTTTGTATCAAAATTTAAATTTAGCGCTTAAACATGTCAAAATTTGTTTCGCTACTCGAGGGCCTCCTAACGTGTCAGGCGTCCACTATACCCATTTTTGGGGCGTTTTTCAGCATAGCACACTTATGGAGCCTTCACATCTTTATATCTATAATCTTTGGTATCAATGTATTATATATGTAACAGATGTATCTTGTAGAGGTGTAAAAGTAACGAAGAAAAGCGTACCCGCATGTATTCGTTACTATAACAATTAGCACTCGTTACTATCGTATCGTTACTTTACTCGTTACTTTTGATAACTCGGCAAAAACATTCTTATACGTTACATATCTAGATAGTGCAGCAGATGTAAGGGATTTTTGTAAGACGCGTGTTGTGCACTTCTGCACTCTGTAATTCATACACATGTTCACAAAACATAAAGGGACAAAAATTTAAGTTTTTTCTATCGAATTTGACGTTTTCTTTTCTTTTCATTAAAAATTTCAGTTATGTTAATAAATTCTTGTGCAATTTTTAAATAAAATACTGAAAAGTATTATACACGAATTTTAATTTTTTCCGAAAATCTAGTGCGAAATCAAGCCTGCGTATTATATACGGGTGCGTATGCATAAAACGTACAACAGGAAAACGTTTCAACATACGCATCAACGTTACTTGCGCGAACTGAAACAGTTGTGCCAAATCTACGAAAATACGAAAAATGCGAGTAACGAAATGTACTCGTGAGTAACGTTTCGTTACTCGGTACTTGATTGCGCACCAGTTATCCAGTAACGAATACATACGGTTTGTTACAGCTTTAGCATCTTGGTCACCATTCGAATAATACGATCATTTTGTATATGAACAAGATTAAGAGAAACATCTCAATAAACGTAATAAAAGCCAAATCATTGGTAGTTATCATTAAACACGCAGTCTCAAAGGCTTACGCAACCAGAGACTCAAACAGTTAGTATTACTGTTACTTGTTATTATATGTGTTTTTGTTCTTATTGAAATAAAAGCTATTCTATAATTGGCCAATCATATCGTTCTATTCAAGATCAACTTCCATGAGATGGAAACTAGTAAAACAAATAAATTAACTTGACCTTACTGTAATAGGTAATACAAATAACTCTGAATGATCCATAATAGAAACAATACGCCTGCCGATAAAATATATAAAGTATGTTTCAACCCAAGCGTGCAGCGCTTATAAATTCTTCAAGAACTTTAACTAAGTCACCTAAGGTCCTTAGGTCGTTAGGTGCTTACGTGACCTAGCTTAAATTCTTGAAGGTTGCATACGAATATTTTAATAATGAAAGAAGCTTTTAACGCGGACTGCATGGGCTGAAACAGTCTGTATAAAGGTTTTTATTCCTGGAACCCAATTTTTGGGGGCTGGTGGAGCAGCCACCAGGCGCGTCTCCGGGTGGTGGATAGGAGGAAGGCCACACATGTGGCTGGCCACATATGTGGTCAGCCGCGTGTGTGGTTAGTGGCGGTTATAAGGGTAACACTGAAAACCGTTGCCGCGAACCAAACTCCCGAAATCCCGTGGTGTGATCAACCGTGCCCAGGGGATGAATGGCTCTGCGTTAGTGAGTCGCAAACGGTGACCTCCGGACACCTGGGGACATCCGGTTGTATTTATCCCCCTTCTGCAGCATGCGGGGCTCTGCTGCAGTCGAGAATATTTCCCCAGCTACTCGTGGGACCATACATGGACCAAAAACAATCATTAAAAGAAACCGACAACACGGACTCGGAATTATCTGGGGACGTTGAAAAGAAACTGCAACTTCGCAGGCAGAATCGCAGCGGAGCTGCTAAAAGAAGAGCCCGTAAAGCCAGGCTTGCGGCTGCGAGTGCTCCCCAAGGGGGCCCAGCGGCTCAGCCAACGGCTGAGGATTTTCGATCCGGAAAAGGCATTGGGAGGCGGGAGTCTGCCCCTGGGGGCTCGCGAAAGCGGGCTCGAGAGTCGGATGAGACGCCACCCAATGTCAAAAAAACCCACCAAAAGGGCCCGTTCATCTGGCAGTAATTGGCCTGCGGTGGATGAGGCACTAAAGGTGTGCGTATTTTGTGAGGGCTTCCCTATGAGGCAGCTCACATTTACAGAAGGAAAAGCAGTCCTTGGCCAGCTTGAGGGGGCTTTGTACAGGGCGGCGGAAGGGCTCGCGGAAAGTGGGCACATCCCGACCTTCAGAACCCATCAATTTAGGCAGGGTGCGTTATACGTGGACTGTGAAGATCAACAGTCCAAGGATTGGCTGAGAGACGTTGTAAACGGTCTCCAGATCGAGGGGCTAACTCTCCGAGTAACATCGGTTAGTGAGGTCCCTAAACCCAGGCGAGCGGTAATACATGTCCGGGGTCTCCAAGAGGAACCGGCTGTTATACTGCGCAACCTGGAGACCTTGAACCCAGGGCTGGCAACCAGCAGCTGGATTCTCTACGGGTCCGAAAAGATTGGGTCAAATACGACCCGTCTTGTGGTGGGTCTGTGGGGACCAGCTCTGGAGGCTCTGAAAGCTCAGAAAATGGCGCCTCGTTACGGCTTCGGCCGGGCCACCGTTTGGTTGCTCAGCAAGGAGGGCCGCCAGGAGCCAGTAGAAAAGGACAAGCAGGGGACTACCAATGGCTAGTGACCTCTTGTCCTTTGTACAAATAAATATGCAGCACAGTGTTGCGGCCTCTTCATGTTTACGAAGAGCGCTCGACACTGGCCGCATTGACATAGGCCTGATCCAGGAACCTTGGTTAACAAGGGGGCGGGTTAGGGGCATATTTTCACATTCGGGTTCAGTTATCACTGGACCCGATGGATGCAGGCCTAGAGCTTGCATATTCATCTCGAAACGGGTGGAGGTCTTTCCGCTGAATGACCTCTGCTCCAGAGATGTTGTTGCAGCTCAAGTGAAATACAGAAGGAAAGGTGGGCAGAGGACGCTGATAGTGTGCTCGGTATACCTCCCTTTTGACTCACCCACCGCTCCACCATCAGCTGAGATGGTGAAGGTGGTGGAATTCTGCAGGAGCAGGCAACTGCCCCTGATAGTGGGGTGTGACGCCAACTCGCACCACACTGCGTGGGGGAGTAGAGGCGTCAACTCCAGGGGAGAAGCGTTGCTTGCGTACCTGGCAACAACCGAATTAGATCTACTAAATCGTGGTAATGAGCCCACCTTTGTCACGCGTGCGAGACAGGAGGTGATAGATATAACCTTGGGCTCCACGGCGATCACCCAAGAGATCAATGGCTGGCATGTATCGAAGGAGCTGAGCTCATCGGACCACAGATACATCCTGTTTAACCTTCAAGTGGATGAGGCACTCAAATCTGAATACAGAGACCCTAGACTAACTGACTGGACCTCTTTTATCGAGGGTCTAGCGGGTCGGGTATCTGATATTCCGTTGAGGACTCGCAACACTACTGACACAGAACTGCTGTCAGAATCTCTGCAAGAGGCGATCCTGGCGTCCTACGAAGAAAGTTGTCCATGCAGGACCTCTCGTGGAGCCAAAGGAGCCCCTTGGTGGAACAGAGACCTTTCTAACATAAGGTCAAAAGCGAGGAAGCTGTGGAACAAAGCTAGACTCGAAAACACTCCACAAGCATGGGACTTTTACAAAGAGGCTCACAGGGAGTTCAAATCGGCTATACGTCGTAGAAAAAGAGAGTCCTGGAGGGAGTACTGTGGGGGCGTTGACAAAATGCCCCATGCAGCAAGGCTCCTAAAGGTGCTCTCTAAAGACCCGGCTGCGAGCTTGGGCTCGATAAAGGGACCTTCTGGAGACCACACGGTCACGGCTGAGGAGACCCTGCGAGTCCTTCTGCAGACGCATTTTCCCAACTCAATTGAGATGAGGGAAAATGAATCGGTAGAAATACCAGACAGAACAGCCTCTCCTTTGGCGTGGCGATTTGCATCTCAAGTCGTAACCCGGGAGAAGATTAAGTGGGCGATAAATACGTTTGCCCCTTACAAATCGGCGGGAACTGACGGTGTTGTTCCGGTGCTTCTGCAAAGAGGCCTAGAACATCTGCTTAAACCGCTGCTACATCTATTCAGAGCCTGTCTCGCCCTAGGATACATTCCATGTGGATGGAGAGAGGTTAGAGTAGTATTTATTCCTAAGCCCGGACGTCCTACGTACGCCGAAGCTAAGAGTTTTCGTCCGATAAGCTTGACATCGTTTCTTTTGAAAACCATGGAAAAGCTTATCGACTGCCATATCAGGGAGGAGGTGTTGAGCAAATTTCCTCTGCACCTCAACCAGCACGCATACCTAATTGGCCGGTCCACTGAATCGGCACTGCACAATATCGTTTCACGGGGTGACTGGGATTGTCTGCCATGCGGATGGTTCGGTCGCGTCTGAGGGCGCAGGCTCAGGTTGTTGGATCGGTGGACTTAAATCGGGGCACTCTGTGCCCCTGGGAAAGTACGTCGATATTTTCCAGGCTGAATTGTATGCCTTGATATTATGTGTGAACGAGTGTCTGCAGAGGGACGTATTTCGTCGTCGAATCTGCATTTTCACGGACAGTCAGGCCGCGCTAAGAGCCCTCCACGCGTGGAGACTCGAATCGGGGCTTGTCTGGGAGTGTCACACGCTATTAGAACAACTGGCTGGGCGCAACAGAGATGTTGTGCTATGCTGGGTCCCAGGGCACTCTAACGTGCGGGGAAATGAGAGGGCAAACACTTTGGCCCGGGGGGGCTCAGACATGGACTTCCTTGGGCCGGAACCGGCTCTCCCCATCCCCAAAGCTCGTCAGAAACGGGCACTGGAGAAATGGACCTCCTCATCCCACTTGAAGGAATGGAGTGAACACAAAGGACTGCGTCAGTCTAGGATCTTTATAGAAGGACCTAACGCTAGGCGCAGTAAAGATCTGCTGAGACTTGGTAGAAAAGATCTCAGAACAATTGTGGGACTGCTCACTGGACACTGTCCCATGAATCAACACCTACACAAGCTTGGCATCAGTGATGACGAGATGTGTAGGGCGTGCTTAGAAGAGGAGGAAACTCCTCTCCACATACTCTGCGAGTGCCATGCATTGGCTGGCCTCAGAGAGCAACACCTGGGGCGACGATTTTTGGAACCAGAAGACATTCGGAAAGCCGAACACGGCAGGCTACTGAGCTTCATTAGAGGATTGGAACAGCTGTGGTAAGGCTCTGGTAAATGGAGGTGCACACAATGGGCCAGATGGCCCCTCCCAAAAGGAAAAAAAAATTTTTTATTTATTTCAATTATTTTAGATATACACAAATCTACAGCAGAAATATGAATGTTAGTTTTTGGAATTTACGGTTGACTCATAAAAAAAATACAAAAATCGATAAATATGGCCAGATATCCCAAAGTCAATGTTTACAATCTTACATAATTTATTCAATTGTAATCTTACGGTATTACGGCGTAGTAAATAGGTAGTAAATACGTAGTTTTTCATGAATTTTCTACACGCAGAAAATGGAAAAACTACGCGTATTTTATACCGTAAATTACGTCGACATTTTGGGGAGAGTGGGGTAATTGGGAACACTTAACTTCCAATCCTCAAAAATAATAGAGAAACATTATTAACCAAATCAATTTTAATTTCTACATAAAGTGCGGTTATTTATCCACTTAGTGGTTATAAACAAAATCTTAAAAATTTAAGTTTTACTAACAATATAAACAAAAACAAAAAACTTCGCCGTTCCTATATTCTTTCTTTCTGCGGATCTTTTAGTGTTTTTTTCTGATTTTTTAGCGTTTCTCTCACTTCGTCTTTTCTGTTTTTCTACTAATTGAACTTTTATCGGTGAGCTGGATAAAATCTGAGAGTGCTTCTTATAAATGGTTTTTGTTTTCCGAATAACAGGCACATTTATGATTTCGTTAAGAGGCACAGGAGTGGATGGAGGAGAAGTCCTAATGGTAGTGCTCAAATTATTTTCATTTTCAAGATCAAAAGTAGTAACCTGTGTTGGTATTTGAGTCTGTCTGATAGAGTTGATGGACAGGTTTAAATCTTGCGTGGCTGCATTTTGATGAGAATCATATCCTTGAGTCTGACTGGTGTGGGATTGATCACATACTGTATTTTCGAAGCTGTTGTTAAATTTATTAAGATAAATAGAATAAATTGCAGCAGCTTTAAATGCACTGACAGCCTTGCTTATGCTAGCTGTTTTGTTGTACACCTTCGTAAAAAGTTCTCCAACCTCATATTGAGTTATTCGTTTGCCTGGGTTGTTAACCATGTAAAATTCACATTCCTTATTATATGCCATTTTCAATGAACTGAAAATTGTTAGATCTTGTGGCTGCATTTTGTGAGATGCATGGGGTGGCAAAGACAGAACATGCAGGTTGTGTTTTCGAAAAAGCTCGTATGCTCCCAGACTGATATGGCTTTCGTGGTTATCAAGTATTAATAATACTGGTTCCTCTTTAGTCGGTTTCATAAAGGAAATGAAATGTTGCAAATAGTCAAGAAATATGGACTCATTTATCCAACCAGAATCAGAAACTGTAGCAACCATATCACTTTTACATCCTTTAATCAACAGTCTGCTCATTATTTTTCTTTTAAAGATAAACATGGGAGGTACATAACTGCCACTAGCGCTGACAGCACAAACTACTGTTGTTGTTACACCGCGTTCTCCACTTGTCGCTTTTGCTATCTGTTTTATACCTCTTGGAGCCAAAATCTTGTAATTTTTTTGAACTGTGCTGATGCCAGTTTCATCAATATTGAAAATACGATGACCAGGTATGTTGTGTTTTTTTTTGGATTGTTTGGAGTTACTCAAAAAACAGATTTACTTCGGTGATATTAAAAGCTGCTATTCTGTTAAGTGAAGTAGCTTCTGGAATCCGTAAGCTAATGGATGGACTTCGAGACATAAAGCTGTAATACCAGTCTTTGCCTGCCTGCTGGGTTTTTTATTAAAATTATGTTGAAGTTTGTTAACTTCAGCAAATTGAAATTCAAGTCGACGTAACGAATTTGGTGTTATACTTATACATAAAAAGACTTGCAGCAATCAAGGATGTATTTTTCTAGTTGGTCCTCTTGTTCTTTATTAAATACCGTGTGCCGACCTTTTTTTTGGTGTCTTTAATTCGGTTAGCTTTACTTGCTTAAACAGTGTTGTTTTTGGTACTGAGTATTTACACGCAGCTTGACCCAGTGTGAACTTCTTACTTTTAACATCATCGATTGCATGACGAAGGTTTTCAATTGTGTATTTTGGCTCAGTTTTTCGTACGTAATTTCGAGGCATCTGAAACAATTTGATAAAATTTGAACATTTTAACACAATCAACCAGGAGCGCTTCGAGTAAAGAGGAACGCATGGGGTAATTGGGAACGTTCCCAATTACCCACCTGACGCCGTTCCCAATTGCCCCAAGTAGTCTTGATAAACCAAAATTGCCGCCTCTCTCAACAACACGTTTGTGTAACTTTAACTGACGTAGGATTTAATTACAGATAGTGCATACATGACAAAAAAAATGGTTTCTTTAAACTCAAAAATATAATACTTACCTCAATTATAATATACGATAAAAACTATATCAAAAAGGCAAAAAAACTGTTCAACTTATTGTCACAGAACGCGTGTGTCCTTTCATCTAAAGTGTTACGTACATAATGAGTGGCGTTGTATGCAGCCGTCGAACAGGCTCAGAATTGCTCAGAACGATGTAGTGTGGGAGGATATATTAATTATGTAGTTGTTCCCAATTACCCGCCGTTCTCAATTACCCCACTCTCCTCTACTACTTCCGAACCCTGCTATGTATAGAACATTTCTAAATAACTACTCCTGTAACACCACACTATTATACAAGATAAAGTAGGCAGTACCCCTCATCTCTTACCGCCCGATCCAGTAGATGGCGATAGTCAATTCCGATAAGGGAAATAAGGGTCACAGACTCGCACCCTGGAACTATGAGAGGTTTTAGTCGGTATTCCACGTAATGTGGAGACTCAGACACTACCTGGTAGTCAACAGGCGACACCAGGTGCATATAAAAGGTTTCCTCTCATCAGATCAGGCTTCTACTCAAATCGCGCTCCCTTATGTGGACTTTTCTGACAGAACCAGCATCTCCAGAGTATACACATAGCGCTCCCCTGTGGGTCATCTAACTCCCTTCTCAAAGGATTACTACTTTTGTATAGTCAAGATTTATCGTTTGTTCTCGTTGTTTAAAGTTAATCATTGCTAAATCGTTTGTTTATCGTTAATATTTATCAAGAGCTTGTGTTTTGTTTTGTGTTTGTTTTGTGTGTTTTGTTTTGTACTTTTGTTCATAAATAAGCATCTTCGCTCATTAGACTTTACACTCCTATAGTTTCTAAATTTTATAAACCGTTAACAAATTCTTTTAATGTTCATTTCTTCTTCATATTTTTAAAGTTTTATTTTTTGTAGGCTTATGTGCTCAGGGACCGGTAGCATTATCTTGCGTATCAGCACAGGTCTGTAGGACGGGTGGTCGAGAAACGCTGCTCTATATCCATATTCTCTGTCAAATGCAATTGCAAGAATATGTGCTTTATTTTATCACATAATTGTGGAGACACCTGCTAACTCCCCTAACCCCGTTGCCACCGGACGACGACGATTGTTGTTTAATTAATATAAATACATACAGAGACATACTGATGCGTATAGTGTAGTAGCAGTAAGATTTTCACCTCAATTGAATCCAATTTGAGCTTTTTACATTATTTTTTTTGTGGCATCAAAATTATGTATATGCCGGCTAAAAAAGTTAGCTACGTTAATTAGACAGTTAGCCGATTAACTTAGCCAAATTAACCGGTTAACTGATTTAGCTTAAGTAATTAGCCAATGGCTTAACCGTCTAAACGGCTATTTTTTTTTTAAACTGTTTAACGATTTGTTTTTCACAATGATGATTTATTAATTTTTCTTTATCAAAATAGAGATATAACTGATATAAATCACATTAATTTAAATTTTATAAATAACAATAAATGTAAAATATTAATTAATCTAATAAATTATTCTATTGTTGATTCGTTGTTCATAAAAGCAACATCAATGTAATTTTTTTTAATCTGCCAGTGAAAAAGACATTGTTAAATAGGTGAAAAAAAATTAACCGTTGAGCCGGTTAGCCATTAGCTAATTAACTAAGCTAATTCAGTTAACCGGTTCACTTGGCTAAGCTGATCGGCTAGCTAGTTAATTAACTTAGCTAACTTTTTTAGCCGACCTAATCGGCTAAATTGTACAGTCCTAGAATATATAAATTATAAATTATTTAAACGACAAAGGAAATCCAAATAAACAATTATTTATATTAACTTAATTAATTATATTAACTTAAAATATCGACCCATGGTGCATTTCAATCTTCCTGTAATTATAATTTTTTAAATAATCTGTTTGAATTAAATCAATCTGATAGAGTGTGTTATATGGGTGCGTATGTATATACGGATGCTTTTTTTTCAATTGTTGAGGGCTGCGAAATCTCCCATTAGGCTTTAGAAAGAGAAATAAAAGTCCCAAAAAGTATCCGGGACCCTACAAAGTTTCTATCTAATCGGGAAATATGGAAAATTTAAGTGTCATATAATTATCCGTACATCAAAGCAATTACCACAAAAAGAATGCTCTCGATACATAAATTTCGAATTTGTTTTTCTTTATTTCTTAATCTCAATTTCAGTAGAAATAAAATTAAGAAAATCGACCTTAATTGTTGCAAACGTATGCAATCAGATGCTGGTATACATGGACGGCACCACAAGTGATTGCGTAAGCTCGTTAAGGCAGTAGAAATCGGCTATTATGACTTGTTATTTCCGATTGTCGAAAATGTGTATGGACATGTTCAAAAAACTAGTGTGCGGAAACTTAGAATAATTTTAAAACAGATTCGAAATGATAAGTAATGTAAACAAAAAAATATTAACACCTACGATCATAATACGTTATTCTCATAGAGATAACGATTAGTATCAGTGGCGGTTTCTCCTTATGGTCAAAAATTGAAACTAAAGTTAATTTAATTATAATAAATATAATTATTTTCGCAATTAAGGTTCACCTTTGCATGCCTTCCTTATTGTCTTAATTTAAGTCCTAATTTAAGTTTTAGATTCAATTAAGTTTTCGTTTCAATTTTCTATATTGATGCTATTTGTTTAGCGGTTAGATTACTATTGGGCCGTAAGTTCAATTTGACCAAACACAGTTCTTATGCAGATGCTATATGGTATGGTCAGGGGGTCATCACTTCCATGTATTAACAGCTCCAACTTTTTTGTATGATTGTGATTAGATGGCGCTATAAACAACAGCAGATCGCTGTAATAAAATTTACATTGATGGGTTTGAATCCCAGCTTAAATAGGTTTGTGTCAAAGATAAAGTTACCGGGAGATTTAAATTCAAAAATTCTTATTTTAAATGTAATTTTAAATTAATACAAATTTTATTTGTAACATAATGTATTTAAGTAAGTAAATACATTCAATACAATGCAATACCAACAAGACAATACAATAATTAGAAAAACAACGATTAGTAACAAAGAAAAGTATAATCAATAATTGTCTGTTTTTTATAATTATAACAATAAAGTTCGTACCTTTCCAATAAATAATCAGGTGAATTTAATAATTTTCATGAGAAATAAGTATAAATGTTTTGAATTTTATAAACATATTACTAGAAACGAAGACATTCTATAAATTTCAAGGAAATTTAGAAATGTTTGTGATAGAAAGTTGAAATACAACAGTTAATAATTATCCTAATAAACATGATAAATTATATGAATATGGCTAATAATAAGCCATAGCTCAGAAATAACTTAACTTCAGAGCCGAGGATCTAACACAGTGAAATCAGTTTCTATGACATCAAAATTAAAACTGAAGTAGTCGATTACTCTCAAGGGAGTATAATGCTCCCAAGGGAGTTTACATTATGGAGAACGTTTTTCATGCAAAAAAAAATTGTTTGTTTATTTTGTATAGTCAATTTTTTGACCAGGACGTACGATGTGCGGGAGCAGGGAGTCTGTAGGTTGTGGCATTATGCGACCAACGATAACTGTATAGGTGGGGCGTGAGAGCGAGACAATAGTCGTAAATCTTATGCCATAGGCGTCCCACTAGTGGCAAAAACAAAATACAGTTTAACAATAATGTGCATTTATTCTACGCCACTGCAGGTCTCGATAAACCTGACGCCGCCTTATTGACAGTTGACCTTCCGTGATAGGTGAGCGCCAACATGTTTATAAAACATTTGTATATAGTATTTGTAAACAGTCACACCACTATTTGTTGATCACGGCGTGAACGATCTCTAGTTATGACAATAACTCAACGACTACTAAATAAATGCTCAAATCCGAATACAATAATTTTGGTGCTACTTACTTCATAATGACATAATATGTGTTTTTAAGTTAATGAGGCCGTGGAAAAAATAGTATATACCATTCGGGAGAGATGCTATTTTGTCGTCGGTGCATTGTAGCCCTCGGGCTTCCAATTGCACCTCTGCCAAAATAACGCATTTCTCTCCCTTATAGTATAATGAATATTAGGGTGATTTATCACATTTTATTATACTAATCACATGTCATTATACTTTGTTTTTGTTTTAAAACAAGACAGTTAGGTTTTATTTTGGTTTTCAAACATAGGACCATCGATTAAAATCAACAAAATGAGCGTCTTCTGTTTTTAATGGCTGTACAAAATATACACAAAACTAAATCGAAAAAAAAATGACAAAGGGAGAATGGAATCGAAAAACTAAATAGCCTATAACCATCTACGAAAAATTCTACGCATTTACCTAAAAAAAAACTTTTGATTGAATTCTTCGACAACTCGACGGATCGATTTATTACCTTCGCCATAGCACTGAATTAGGTAAATGCGTTGGTTTTTTGACAACATTTTTAACAATTACGGTTAATAAAAATAAATAAATAATGGCAATTACCATGACAACGCAAACTTACTTTTTGGGACTTGGAAAAATTTTCAACTGAAACGAACAGTTTTAGATTTTTCTCTGAAACTGAATTGGCCGTTTTGGGACAAGCAAAAACTTTTATCAAGAACAAATTGTTCTTGTAAAACGCAAAATAAAAAAGTTTTTCCTTTTTGGAACTCGATCCGTGGACATGCGGTATATATATAAAAGATATAAATATATAAAATATAATAAATATCAAAAATAACAAATAGCGACTACCCGCCCGCTTCGCTCGTTGTACAATACAGTCAGTCAGTTTTTATATAATAATAATTATTCTATATAGTTTATTTGATGGTGATTTATCACATGTCATTCTATTTCGTTTTTGTTTTAAAATAAAATACAGTCGATTAAGGTAGTTGTCCTCCTACAATATTGTCTAAAAGTTTTGGATTATATACGTAGATGGGCTTGTAGTGAAATGAGCCATAATTTTTGTCTAAGACTGTACCCGTGGATATATACGGATACACAAATATACTGTTAAACATTTTCATAAGTTGCACTCTGACAACGTCGCAAATGTCAAGTATCTCTTAAAATGAAAAATATGTCAGAGCAATTACGGTATAAGGGTAAATTTATCAAGTTTTGGATAAACATTTAAGATTTCATGCATCAATAGAAGAGGGTCTCAGACAAAAAAAAATGGATAAATAAATATCTGTTTGAATTTACCGCTCAAATATTACAGTATACTCGCATACACCGTTGCCAAGTTAGTTCTATTCAATTCGTCGGCATGTACATTTTTTTTAATTGTTGAACTTTGTGTTATTATACATCAACAATAAAAGGGTCAAAAATTTTTGGATTTTCATTTTAAGTTCAGAACAAATACATTAGTGAACAGTTAGTTTTTTGAAAATTTCTGACGGTTACTTTTTTTTTTAATTATCCGAACTTTGATTAAGTTTATATCGAGTTAGAGACAGTCAATCAACTACATATTTTACTGGTATATTTGTATTGTAGTATCCTAAATGAGTGTACAAAAATGTACTATTTTCTGACACTATGTCCATAGCAAGACAACTACTTTAAATGACAGTTAGGTTTTATTTTTGGTTTCAAACAAAAGACAATCGATTAAAATCAACAGAATGAGCGTCTTTTGTTTTTATTGGCTGTACAAAATATACACAAAACTAAATCGAAAGGTAGAATGGAATCGAAAAACTAAATAGCCTATAACCATCTACGAAAAATTCTGCATCGAATGGTCAAGGTCCCATGTCGATATGACCAGTAGTCTTTACGTGATGGAGCCTCAAACAAACAGATTTTGCATGTATGTATATCAAAAAAAAGGAAAGTTATAACAATGACGTCAGAAACACGTACAAGTTTTCTCTTGTCATTATGTCGTTTTTAAATCGTAAAAAAATGGATACACCTTCTAGAGTCTCGTTTATTTCTTTCATCAAAAAGGATTACATTCGAAAAGAATGTAAATATAATTCCTGAAAAGACCTCTTCTAGTTTTGTTAAATTTTTAACAATACCGAACATTTGCAAGTGAGTTTTATTTGATACTTATTTAATTGTGGATTATATAATTTACTACTAATATAAATTGTTGATATTGTTTTCAGTTTTCTCGATAATTTGAAAAAACATCTTACCATTTATATGGATAAAGTTTGTACAAATCAAGTAACTAAAAATACATTGTTTGGATTGGTTGATGCATGGAATACGCCTTGTGTTGGAATTAATAAACAATAATTGCTTAGTTTTTATAAATTATTTATAAGTAAATCGTTTATTTACCTATGTAGATTTTGTATTTGTTGATTATTTTGCTAATTATGTTAGTCCTAATATTGATTTAATTTCAATAAACTCGAAAAAAAAGTTGAGGAGGAGGGAGGAGGTTCAACTTCCAATGGAAACGGGCAAATGACAAAAAAAAACGTTTAAATAAGAGTCAATTCTACAATTCGTTTAACTCCGCCCGTAGCATTTCTATTCCACTAGTTGAAAATCAAGGGCTGTTTAGTGAATTTTAAAATATGTGCCTCAAAACTGAATATTTAAGGCCCCATTGAGACCTTGCTATTGATTTTCTTTGACAAATAACTCAGTTAGACCGAATACACCATTTAGGAAAAGCATTAGACCATTGTAGAAAGCTTATTAAAATGCAAAGTGCAAATGTAACATTAAACGTCTTTAGAGAGCTTTACAACTCTTCAATATTCAGATGAAGCATACGCAGCTTCTGATACAACAACTTTTCTATTAAGAGTCCGTCGTTTGCCCTAAAACACTAAAAAGTGTCAAAAGGAGTATTGTTGGTTGCATAAAATGTACAATTACTGAGAGTTGACCTCTTAAGCCTCAAGGGGGCCCTTGAATGATTAGTTGCAATTTTTTCTCATATGCGTAGATAACTGCAATAATCAGAGCTACGTAAATAGTTTCTTTTTGCCATATTTATTAATTGTTCTATTATCATTTTATTATTGTTCTTATTGTACTGTTATCTTTTGAGTGTTTGGCTCAGGGCTTCGAACCGGAACTGAACCGGATACCGAAAACCGAAAAAACCGCTATTTTTACGAGTGAAAACCAGAACCGAACCGACAAATGTTTCACTAATCGAATGGGAACCGAAAACCGAAACGAAAAAAACTACAATTCGAAGTCCTGGTTTTACATGCTTTTTTTTTAGTTATTACAAATTTTAAAAAAGTGATTTTCTAAATTAACAGAGTAGCCTAGTAATTGTTTTCGTACTCAACGTATCCCTTAGAAGAATTGCGGTAAGTTCTTGAAGGCTACATTCGAATATTTTGAGAATTGAAGGAGTTACGATAAGTAGTTGTCTGGAGTGAGACAGTCTGTATACTATTCTATGAATTGTAGAAATGGCTCTTATTAGGATAATGCGATAATGCTCCACAGAATTGAAAAGTGAGGTATAAAAAAAGACAACGAATTTCAAATGTATCTATGTGTGAACAATCGAATGACTATAGAAGTAAGACAAAGTTTAAATTTCTAATAATTACGACAAAAATATTAAAAAAATGGAGAAATATAAAAAAACTGCAAGACAATGAAACTTGCAAAAAGCATCCGTTGTTTTGATAAATTTTGCAGAATTTTTATCCAGCAACTTTCAAACGGAAATGATAGCATAATTTTCAGGTTCGTGGCTCATTCGATTTCATCACTTTTTTTTCCGAGTTCAACTCAATACACTTTTAACGATGATAACATTAATTCCCTATGTAAAAGTCTCAAAGTGGGAGTTTTATCAAACATTCTACGGGCATTTTATCGGAACTACAAATGCATGAAATTTGACTCTAATTCAAATCAATATTTTCATGGAAATCATTGAAACCGAGATTCGTTATTTAACTGTTATTTTTTTTTATCAAACTGAAATGAATTACGGGAGAAAATCCGGTAGTTCAAGTCACGTAGTAAATTTGTTCTAAGCGTGACGAAAATGCGAGATCCCTCTGAGAGGAAATCCTTCCCCTCTAACAGACAACTGAAAGGGGAGTTGGTATCATTGATCGATGTACAGCGCCCTCTGGAACGAGACTAAAATTTTCTGGCATAGAGCGATTTATAATTTTTGTACTTATAAACTAATTAATAGCATTAAATTATACACGAATATTATTTTGAGATAAGTGAAATGCAGAAAAAGACAACGGCAGAGAAAAATCGAGCCTTTAGGCAACTACAGAAAGAAAATAATACATTAATTCAATCCCACATAACCTAAGAAGTTTTACTTCTAACGCGCGGCGTTCCACGCACTTTCAATTTTTTACCAATTAGCTACTTTTTAGAAATAATAAATAATAAATAATAAAGTACTGAAAGTGCTCTCATATCTTCAGTGGCTTCAGTTGGCGTATGGTTGTTTAGGTCTGTTTTCATCTTGAATAATCGCCAATTACTGCAACAAAAAATGATCAAAATCAGTTGCATTGGTTTGGTTCATTCTCAACTAACATGTTTCGACTTAATAGCCTAAATAACAAATTCCTGAAGAAGTCGATTATAGTCAGTGATAATTCATAGAACTTTTTAAAACTAGGTGCCGCAACTTTCATGAAACTCTTCTACTTTATTGCTAACATTTTCAAAAAAGAAGAAACAACTCAACGATATCAATTTTATTTGCAGTTGAATTTAATTTGAAAAAAAAACTTAACCAACTGACATTTTCTATTGATTGACTCGCCTTTGTCTGAACATTGCATATTGCATTTTCACAATAATTCCAGATATCCTTTCAAAGGTCTATCGCAATTTTAAAACCCTACGAAGTGAAATTAAGTCAACAAATTTGTCCCTTTTTCATTAATTGTTTTAGCGACTTTTTAGATATATCAAAGACTTACCTTGAGTATTGAAAATAGTCTCGTATCTTCGGCGACTTCGGTTGGAAAATAGTTGTTTCAGTCCGTGTTGACCTGGATTAAGATTGGGAATAATCCCCCAATTTCTGTAACAAAGAAATATTCAGTTAGTTACGTTGGTTTGGTTTATTCTTATCTGACAAGTTTCGACTTAACAAACATTTCAAATTATTATTATTGATTATTATGTTCGAAAATTATAAGGATTTCAATTGATACAGAGTTTAAAAGTGTGAATTCTTCACCTCGTTGCTAAATATCGACAAAAACTATCCTAAACGACAGATTCCTGAAAAAATCAATTATTAAGTACACAAAGTATATACATATGAACAAATAAAATGTAAAGAACTGAGATTTTCTTCCGGTTGACTCTCTTTTGTCCGCATATTCATTTATTATGATGGCATTCGATTCTTCTGAATTTTCTGGATTGAAATCAATGTGGGCAAAATAGTTGGGAGCTGTAACATCTGCAGAAACATAAAAACTCAAGTCCTTGATTTTTATTATCGCACATAATCGCACAGATTTGATTACGTACTGACCTGTTAGCAGTCAATTGCATTGTGAACACGAACAGATCGTTGTAATGAAATTGATTTAAATTCTAGATTAGAAAAGATAGCTAAAAGAAAGTCGTGGCATTTCATCAATTTCAACAAAGAAAAACCTAATAATTATTCTTATAAATTCGTAAGAATATCAACTGATAAGGGCTAAAGTCGGACTTATAATTTCATGTAAATATTCCGTCGTCATTGATAGTCAACTGATAATATTCAAGTTGGAGTTTTAATTGACCATAATTTATCTATACCGAATCCTAACGCCTACTGCCAAAAGAAAATAATAGATCAAAGGCTAAAGGTCCAGAAACCTTCAAAAAAATTCAACAAAACTAGTAAAAACCTGTTAGTTTTTTCAATAACACCTAATTTGTAATATTTTGTATTTGTAATAAAGCGCCTACACTCTTTTCATATAAAAATTCAGACTTTAATGCAACATCAAGGCTTATAAAAGTTGACCTTAGTTGCGAGATGCATCAACATTAGAATAATATTTTATAAGAGACCCTATGCAAGACAAAATTATGAAAAAATGCGAGAACTAACAACAAAATCTAAAACATATTTTAAATTCAAACTTTAACACTACGAATCCTGGATTATATGGTGAAATGTTGTATCGAGACTGTCTGTCGGTGCCACTAGATTTGATTTATGATGAAACTTCAGTAACTTTATCAACATCCGCTTGTATACACTATTTTCGTAGTATAACGGAAGTGATTAAACGAATTTTCGAATAAAATCAACATTTACTGCAACAATAAGATAACTCTATCGACTTTTGTCTACCAAAAATAGATAATGCCATAGAAATTCTAAGAGTTTAGATAGGAAATACAACGGATATGCAATTTAATCATTAGCAATTTCAGCCATACAAAAAAAAGTGCATATTCCGGGGTGTGCACATTTCCCGGCAAATGTATACATTTATCATCATCACATTTGGCAAATGTGCATTGCGTGGATATTCAATGTACATTCGCCGGTAAAGTAAGTTGTACTTATTTTTAACGTAACTGTTAATTTCATGTTTAATAAAATGTTTATTATTACAATACCCGACTACTCAGCTATACCGTAACATACAGGGCGTTTTTTCTAAGTGTCTCCGCTCAAAAATCTCGGAAAGTTGTGAATTTAAATGGAGAAGTATCTAAAGAAATTAGACTACAATATCTATACTTCAATTGACCGAAGCGATTTTCTTTCTAGCTATTTTGGAGATGCCAAACCGTTATATATTATAACATAAGAATAATTATTCTTATTACAGATAGAATTTCTAGAGTTATTGATCCGAATGTACTGTTTATAACTACTATTGACCTATTGGCATTGCAATTGTAAGAAAACTTAAACTAATGAAACTCCACAACTCAAAAATAAGTGTTTATTCAAAAGCAAAGAATAATAATCGGTACATGTCACATTCGTGGTTCGTACGCTTCTCCCGTCCTTCCGTTCGATTCTCTACCGCCCGCCGGCATTCGACCGTCTTCGGCTCGACTCGCTTATCGTCGCAGCCTGCCCAAGTGGAGCGGTAAATTCCCGGACTTCAAAACCTTACACGACCTTTCCTGATGTTACCGGTGTCCTCATCGGGGATTCTGTCCAAGCGACTTTTTTGCTACCTGGGAACCCAAAACAACAATATAAGGAACTATTCGAAATACCGTCCGTAACGCATAATAAGTAAAGGGCGGATTGAAGGTCATTTGATTTGAATTATAATGCTCGAAATGCACCATTGGCGTAGTTTAATTTTAATGCATGTATTTGCATAAATTTATAAGAAAATACACGTAGAACAAATTTAAAAAAAATGTGTTCGTAATTTTAAAGTTTTTTTTAATTTATTTTTGTCAAAAATTGTTGTTTTTTTTTAAATTTTCTATGGTAGAAACCTCGGCTTGTTACCGCTGACGAACCATGTTTTAAAGAATGAGAGAGAGCGACCAGAAATTCATAGAAATACGGTACAACTAGACACCTGTTTTTTCGCCGTAACGTAGCGACGTCACGGTAGCAGTTCAACTGGTCCACTGCTTCTCTATGTGCGGGGTAGTTGGAACTTTATTTGTATAGAGAAACGTTTCACAAGAAAAGATAGAATATACAAGTACAACAGCTTTTGCCGATACGCTCTATACGAATTTGTCAGGAGACTAGAATTTGGCTTGCTCCAACTTGGAGCAGATATCCGCCCTTTAATAATAAGACATATAGTCGACCCTCCGGGTGTCACCGTCTAGACTGGTTACCACCACATCCAATTCAGAATCAGCCCATGGCTCTCAACTCAACCCTACTGGTCCTTACACCCAAGGTTGCTAATAGCCACACTTTATCTGAATCTGTGACTACCCAGTCGTACCGACAGTGGAGCACCGAGTCGACCAAATTAATACATTCTAAACATAGATGTGTAAAAGTCATACATATAAACAAACTATATGAAACGAAATATATTAACGAACAAGGTATAGTTAGATTAACCAACACGAAGCTAAAAATAAATCAAATAATTGGATCCTATAATACAAAACAAGTAGCGTAATTATTAAATGGCAAAATTAACCCAAGGTTTCATGTTTTCAATACCAGCGGTACTCTTATACCTCAACCGAGATCGTCTGGAACCAGGTATGTCCTCAACCTCATACCTATCATTCCCCAATTCCTTGGTGACTTTAAAAGGACCACGCCATTTAGGTAACAATTTCTGACTCTGTCCTGTTGCAGCATTACATGTAATTCTAAGTAGCACTAGGTCACCAACGGAGTACACTTTACCTGGTTTACGTCCTTCACCAAATCTGCGCTTCATTTCTGCCTGATATTTTCCCGCACCCTGAATCATTTCATCACGAATTTCAGTGATATCAACGGTTTGCTCATCAGCAGTTACACGGTTTGAGACAACCCTGTATCCGACTAGCGCTTCACTGGGTGTCACCCCAATGGCTTTATTCACGGTACCGTTAAGACCTAGTTGGAGGTTTAACAAATTCTCATCCCACATTTTATCACTTTGATTTGCTCCCATAGCAGCCAAAGAATCGAGAATAACTTTGTGATACCTTTCGACCTGTCCGTTTCCTTTAGGGAGAGCAACAGCATTTAAGTGATGGGTAATTCCATGTTTCTCCGTAAACTCGGTAAATTCTTTAGATTAAAAGGCTGAGCCTTGGTCACTTATAATCCTATGCGGGGCCCCGAAATTTTTAATTATTTCCTTTAAGCATTTTATTGCACATTTCGCTTTAGTACTCTTAACGCCGTAAATAAAAATAAATTTGGTGAAAGCGTCGATAACTGTGAAAACATGAGTATTCCCTGATTTGGAACGTATAAACGGTCCTAAATGGTCAAGATGTATGGTATGGAAGGGTACTGGGATTTTCTTTATTGGGTGTAACAGACCATATTTGTGTGACGCATTAGTTTTGAAATACAAACAATTTAAACAATTTTTCACGTATTTTTCAACGAATTTATGCATTTTAGCAAACCAAAACTTACTGCTGATTAATTCCAGTGTTTTGCCTAACCCAAAATGACCAGCATCATCGTGTGTCATTTTTAGCAGTTGGAACCTGCATTGCTTAGGTAACACCCATCGTAACCCATGAGAAGTTACCCGACACACCTTACCTGCCTTCAACGCATAATCGTGAAATATGTCTTTATTACCCTTACGATTACCTGACTCTAAAATTTTCTTAATTTCAGAAATCGATTTGTCAGACTGTTGAACGGCAAGCAGCCAGTCTTCTTCTGAGATAGCGATGACACATATACTTTGACTATTTTCCGGAGGATTACGGCTTAATGCGTCGACATGTCGCATTTGTTGATTACTTTTATGAATGATTGTAAAGTCGTATTCACTAAGTTTCAAAACCCAACCAGCAACTCGAGCATTTACCTCTTTTTTTTGAAAAGTACCCTTGACAGAATTACAATCAGTTATTATCGTGAACTGCCGCCCTAGTAGGTATCTACGAAATCTTTGAACTGCCGCCACAATAGCTAGCGTCTCAAGCTCGAATGAGTGTAATTTTTGTTCGGTCGGGGAAGTTTGACGACTGTAATATGCCACAACTTTTTCTCGGCCATCTTCAACTTGCATCAAAACCCCACCAAGACCCAATCTACTAGCATCCGTATATAACCTGATAGGTAAATTTGGATTGAAAATAGTGAGGACAGGGGAGGATGTCAAACTGGCTTTTAGGGCATCGAACGCATTTTGTTGGGGTGTTTCCCACTGCCACTGAGAATCTTTACATAATAAGGAACTTAAGGGTTTAGCTTTACGAGCATAATCTTCGATGAACTTACGGAAGTACCCGGTCAACCCAAGAAATTGCCTGACCTGATGAACATCCCGAGGTGCCCGGAAATTCTCAACCGCGACAATTTTAGATTTCGAAGGTTGTATTCCCGAACCAGAAATAACATACCCAAAGTATTCTATCTCCTGTTGCAAGAAAGGACACTTCGACAATTTTAGAGTAAGACCATGTGCCTTCAAAATTCGCAAAACCTCCCTTAAAACGTTTAAAGACTCTTCAGGTGTATTACCAGGAATTAATATATCATCAAGATACACACAAACTTTGGTAAAGCGAAGTTGGCTCAATATGGTATTGATCATTCGTTGAAAAACCGCTGGGGCATTGCATAAGCCAAAAGGCATACGTAGGTACTCATATTGCCCGTCTTGAGTAACAAAGGATGTATAGATGATAGAGTCTTCTGCCATCGGAACTTGATGGTAACCAGCAAACAAGTCAAGAATTATGAACCATTTGTAGCCAGCTAATCGGTTAACCAAGTCTTCAATGAGGGGTAACGGATAACGATCTTTAATTGTTATGTTATTGATTTGCCTATAGTCAACTACTAATCTTTTCCCATTATCCTTTTTACCAACTAACGAAACCTGACTGGCATAAGGAGAATTAGATTCCCGCACAATACCGTGTTCAATCAAGTCCGACACAATTTCTCGGATTTCCCGACATTCAGTATCGGAATGACGCCGCGGTCTGTGAGATATCGGCTGTGTTGAATTAAGTTCAATTTTCATAGTAACTGCATTTGTGCATCCGACCTCGGCCATTCCTTTCGCCATACACATAGGAAATTCGTTCAGAAGATCTAAAAGATTATTGACTAGTTCTGGGTCGTCTGTGCCAATATTTATCATAAGCTTATCGATCATAGATACACGAAAAGTACCCTTCTGATAAAATGAGAGAACGCCATCTGACTTGAAATATTCAATGTCAGTTAAATCGGTGAAATTTTGTCCTATCAATACATCAACATCCCGGACACATTTCTCGACAACAAAGAATCGAATGTTTTTACAAACACCGTCTAATGTGATGTCAGCATCAATGAAAGAATCCGCCAGAACTCGCGAATCACCTAATCCAGTCAAAACAATAACCGTTTCCAGGATATCAGGTTGCCGTTGCAACCTTGCAATTCCAGCTCTGGTGATTAGGGAACATTCACTTCCTATATCTACGAAACATTTAAACGAAAGATTATTAATTAAAATAGTTTTAATATACATATTATTATCAGGTTTATATTTGACAAAATTTACATTTTTATATTCGATGGCTAAAGGCGCTTTGGTTTTTTGCTCGGACTTGGATTTTAATAGGGGGCAATTAATTTTAATATGTCCCTTTTGTTTGCATTTAAAACACATAAGGGTTCTGAGATCTTTCGCCGGATTCGACACCGACGTGTTGTTTCTAGTTCTATTTTTATCATTCTCGGGAATTTTATGAGTGCCGCTAGTGCTCAAGGTTGGAGACGTAATTGTAGACGGTCTAGATTCGTTTAACCGTTTCGGATTACCGATACGTACTTCGTCAAGCATTTTAAGATGTGCGGCTAATATTTCTGGTTTATCAATACCTGAAGTTTCAACAGAAATTCTAATTCTTTCGTCTTCGATTCCGCCCATAATAAGGTTTACCTGATTTGCATTATCAATTGGCAGTTTTAGTTTATAGATTAACGCTAACTTTGCAAAATGATAATCGTATAGGGTGTTATATTGGCGAGCCGTACAAGCTAGCAGATTTTTCATTGCAAGATGTAAATTATGTTTAGATTTAAAATTAGTGAGGATCAAATTTTTCCACTCCGACCAACTGAACAGTCGCGTCGGTAGTCCGCCATACCAAAGACTGGCAGCCCCACGCAGCTTACTAAGAGCTAGATGACTAGTGGTTTTGTCATCCCATCCATAGATAACGGCGTACTCATCGACTGAATTCACCCACGTTTCAACATCCTTACTAACGGGGTCGAATTCCTCGATAATATTACTAATAACGGAAAGATTCCCTACCTTATCCGAACCACCACGCCTGCTAAACTCGCCTACCAACCTGTCCATACTCTCTTTAAACATACAGCTCATACTTGACACCGACTCCAAAATACTTGACTCGGTCCGGACTGGAACAGCCACTTGTTGATTCCTTTGGGAACCACCGGCCCTAGGAGACCTGATTGGAGTGCTGGTACTCATCGCTTCACCTCTGCGTCTCGATGACGAGCGCTGACTTTCCAGAGAACGACTTCGATCTCGAGAACTTGGACGAGCCGTCCGTCTCCGTCGAGAAGACCTGGAGGATCGGTCCCTGGATCTCGAACGTACTCGTTTCGGCATTGTTTATGATTTCACACAATCTTGTGCACTAATTTAGTTTTTGATACACTACACAACGCCGGTTTTGGCGCACAAATTGCTAATCCCACTTCTGATGTAAGAAAACTTAAACTAATGAAACTCCACAACTCAAAAATAAGTGTTTATTCAAAAGCAAAGAATAATAATCGGTACATGTCACATTCGTGGTTCGTACGCTTCTCCCGTCCTTCCGTTCGATTCTCTACCGCCCGCCGGCATTCGACCGTCTTCGGCTCGACTCGCTTATCGTCGCAGCCTGCCCAAGTGGAGCGGTAAATTCCCGGACTTCAAAACCTTACACAATTGTTTTTAAATAAAATTGATCAATTAATCAATTGATCAATTTATTTATTCCAGAGATGTTCTAATTTTTCTTTCAGCAGCAAATGAGATATTTTGAAAAGAAAAAGCATTATTTTTATATGAAATTCATTCGTGTCGGTCAAGTGAAATATTGACATTATAGTCTAATTTCTTTAAATACTTTTCCATTTGAATTCACAAACAAACGAGATATTTAAGGAAAGACACTTAGAAAAAACATCCAGTATATATGTTACCGTGAAAGACCCAAAATTGTAGAATGTCGATTTTCACCGGTGAATGTCAACATTCACATAGTCGCTTGGTGTATGTACGAAATATTTGCTAAATACCCTTATTTCTGAGTTATACAAGTAAAGGTCGACATTCACCATGCACTAATGGTGAATGTTGAACATAGCAAAGATTTATATTTTCTTCTCCGTAATTAAGTCGCTATAACACGTCACAAAGGCGACGTAACTTTTTCGCCTTTTTTTCTGAGAGGAGTGACCAAGAATTTAAAAGCCACAGTACATTCTAAATGAGAAAAGAAAAATAATAATAAATTTTGATAAAATATCAAAAGAACGACCGTAGTTTCAGAATCTCTATTTAGTCAAGTTATCCATTCAAACTCGACCGACTCTGACAAAATTGGATATGGTGTGGGTCAGAACAAAGGATATGGCGGGAGATAGACAATCGCCTCTTTATCGGCTCGTCCTTTTTGGACCTCCACTAGAGCGTATCTGTGATTGTCGACATACACCGATGAGAGTCCGAATGTAGAACAATGTAATGAAATATTTCGGACATACACCAAGGGACTATGTGATTGTTGACATTCACCGGTGAAAGTCGATATTCTCCAATTTCGGTCTTTCACGGTAACACATACAAAATATTTACGATCTAATGTAATTGTTGATAAATGGTGGATGCGCCGGGCGAACAATAAAACTATCTTTAACTGGAAGAAATAAAATTATCCCCAACGATTTATTTTTGTTCGATTTATAAAAAGAAACGGTGACGTACGATATTGAAATCAGTAATTATGAATCTTTGTACGTTTATATTTAATTATTTATCGCACAGTAACATTTGTAGATTTTATTTATTTTTAGATAAAGATACCGAAAATTTCCGTGACTTATTTGTTGCAATGTAAATACACGTTAATAGGAGTAAACATTATTAGAAAAATCTCTATATAAATTGTATATAAACAAAATCAACAAATAGTAGATTATTATAAGGATTTGTATAATAAATGATTGTCGAATAGAAATAATTTGCGATGTAAATAATAAAAATAAACTTTCTAAAGCCAATACGAAAGCAACTAATTCTCAATAGTACTTGGATTCGTTGTTATGTCACAATAAATACAAAGAGTGTTGTTTCGTTATTTTCGACAGAATTGCACAAAACGAAAACTTAATAAAACAAATTACGAATTTCGATTAATTACGTGACAAATTTACAATAGAACTGAAATTGTTTGGATTTTCAGTAAGATATATATTTTTTATAAATACAGTACTTGAAACGTAATCAAATTTCACCTTCATTTACCAATGATTATTTTCTTATAAAATAATATAAAACTATGAAATTTCCAATTTAATAACAACCTGTTGAGCCGTTGAAAATAATTTTCACAGGGAGCCTTATTCTACACGTTTTAGTTTAAGATCGATAACTAAAGTTAATTTCCTGAAACTTTGAAGTTCTGATGTGATTGCATCCGAAGGCGATCAAAAATTCTCTAAGCATTCCAGTGGCCTGAAACATGTTCATTGATAATACTGTTATTGGCAAGATCAATTTCAACACCAATTTTAGTCCTTAGCCTCATTTCATACAAGACCAGAAAAATAGATCCCAAATAATCCCGTGTAATTTAATCGTTGCCTAATAGTTATTTATGATACAAGTGTTAAAAGTGGCATTTTATTTTGCGAGTGGGTAGTTTGCGAAACGAGCCGGAGGCGAGTGGAGCAACCCCTGACCTGACCACTAGAAACTGGGTCTTTAATCGCTACTATAAAATTTACAACCCTGAATAAATTATTATTTCATCCCTAGTTAAATTGTAGTAAAAGCTTTGGTTTTTCCAAAGTTAATCAGCCGAAAATATAATTAATTCTGAGATTTTCCTGGAAATTTTGCGTATTTAACAACACAACAATCTCTGTAGATTATTATTATTTATCGAATAAAGTGAATCAATCTGCGCAAGTACATTTAAAAATATTATAGGATAATTCGGCCTGAAATCGAGACTGAAACAGAATTCACATTTAGTTAATTCAAAGCATTTCACGGAACAATTCCATTCTATGAAATAGAATGTTAAAAACCTGAAAAATCCCTAGGGATACTTGAAATTGAGCTTTGCAAATTAAGCGACTTTTCAGCCTTCTTCCAAACATAGACTATTATAAATATCAAATTATGATCAATAGAATTTTATTGAAAAATTTGTTGCAAATGTATTGAAAGCAAGCGTCATTACAATTTTACTTCAACATTATCAGATATTTATTTAAGGACCACCTGTCGGATTCTCTGAGTTTTGGGGATTTAATTCCTGGTGTCTAGCCGATCTCTACCTGGAAATTTCCTTTCAAAACGACTACAAACAAACGATTCAGATTTAATTAATGTTTAAACGTGCTTAATTAATTTCAATTTTAGTGGAAACGATTGAATGTTGTTGTTGTTTTTTTCAGGTTAAACATGCAAAAATCTTTAATGTGCGACAGTCAAATTGAAGCACCAAATTTTCCGGATTGCAATTCCAAATTTAAATATCTCTCTCTCTCTCTCTATGTCGGTTTTCCCATAGGAATTCGTGTGATACTGGTGAATGTCCGATAAAGGTCCCCTGTTGATATTTCACATACTGGCCTACTATAATCATATCTAAACCCGCATTGTGTGTTAAACTGAAAATGACTGAATGCAGCAGAATGGAAAATTATTCAATCAAATTCATTTGTAGAATTTCAGCAAAAATCAAAATATTTAGGGGAAATTGAAATTAATTAACAATCATTGAATATAATAGCTTTTCAATAGAATATGGTGAATTCGTTGGTATTTAAACAAACTGAAATACTGTCGAATAAACAAAAAAATATGACAAAATTTCAGCAATAATAACGAATTCTTCCTGAAAACCTAAAACGATATTCTGTACCGAAAACAATTTCCGTTCAAAGGAAATTATAGGAAATTTGATAGTTGACAGTATTTTATGATTTGTGCGATGTTAATTTCAGGATCAGACTTTAGTAAGTTTCAACGATAAATTTCCTGATATCAATTTGTATCAGGTTGGAAATTTCCTGAAAGACGTTTAGTTGGAAAAGTTACAAATTGTAGAAATGTTAAAAGGTAGCCGATCAGATTATTACACTCTCTTCGACTCACACATTACACTGCATTTTATAGTTATATGGGAGAAAAAAGCCAAATGTGATGGACAAAAAACAGAAAATTTCAAGAATCTTTGGGGGATTGTTTCTTATGGTGAAAAAATAAATGTGCCTATAACGGCACGTGTGTAGTTAGACCGTATTTATCAACCAACTTTTTCCATTGATTCTCGATAGATCAATCCAAACTTTCGAATACAGGAATAAGGTTTGGTTTTGGTTAAAATTCGAGACTTGACAAAGTAACTTTGCGATTATGGCCGGCTCGAGACCACAGAAAAGCAAACAACTGTCCGTGGGAATAATTTTAAGGCTCGTATTTTTCCGTGTTCCTCATACTTGATTTTACATGTAGGTAGTACTTTGATTATTATTACACGAAAAAAAGAAATAGTAAAACGGTCTTAACTCTGACGGATATTTATTAACCTTTTTGTAAAATTTTTCATGGAACGGGCGCCTGAAATAAATTAGCCTGGAGTGCTAGGAAAGTTTGAGCCGACGTTATTTGTGATTGACAATAAAATCTGTTATGTTATATAAACCAAACGAAAAATAAAGACAGAGAGAAAGAGAGAGAATATAGACCTTTCATGAAAACTTAGACAAAATAACAAATTAAACAAATAACAAAAGATAACTAAATCGTGTCTTTGACATGGCCTGAAAACCCTTTCATGTTACCAAATAAATAGGAAGATAATTCTATTTGTTTTGTCATAAAATTATTATTTTTTCTTTGATTGGTTATAAACATGGACATAGTCTCAAGTAAAAGAAAAGGGTGAGAAATTTGTGTAGCCCTTATAAGTTACTGCAGAAAAAAACAAGAAATGTAGCATAGAAAAATGAATAATTCAAAAATGCATTTGCGAGCTTTATTAATGTTAAATTAAAATCGGAACTGTTGTTTAAGCAAGAAAAGATAAAGTTTTCAGGCATAATGATAATAATTCAACGAGTTTGTAATTTTACGAATACGATACGCTGAATTAAACCAAACTTATTGAATATTTCAGTTTTAACAAACCTAAGAAATTTATACTAACGATAGGAAAGCTTTTGAAAGACTCTTATGTTGCGGCATCTAGATTTTGGTAATTTTCACCTGTAACCCGACCGGCCTCAAAAACACTTACACGGGAAAGTTTTCAGGTTACTAGCCGGGAGTTGTTCATAAATTTTCCTATAACCTACTTCCAAAGTCACTTGAAATGCTATAGAAAAGTTATCGGTGTTTATTGCATTTATTTATATTTCAGATCCTATAATTTTCTGATAGCTTTAAATTTATTACATGATTGAAAACTTACTGAAAGATAAAAAGAAATTTTTAACGATAGTAACTAGCCCATTTACTAAATTTTTATTCTAAAATGTTAAACTAGCCAAGGAAATAAAGTTTCAGGCGTTATTGTGATTTATCAAAGCAACATTTTTAAGCCTTAGAAAATATATCTTTTTTTTGGTTGTTTGATCATAAATTTGCAGTTGAAATAATCTCAAAATCGTAACAGAAGCAAATGACACTCATATAAAATCTGTATTCTACTGAAACATGATTAATACAAGAATAAATGGGTCAAAAAGTTACGATTAATTACACGCTTGGTGGACAACTTACATCAGCGAAAGAACAACTTAAAGTTCCAGGAAGGTTGCAAACTTTATTAAAAAAACTTTCAAACTAGAGGAGCTAAAGAATTCAAACTTCAACTTCAGCAACAATATCAATATAATAATTGAAAAAAGAATCAGAAAACTGAAATCGTAGCCAAGCTATCGTTAAACCATTGGTAAAGCTCAGTAGGCGATTCTTCTTAAAAACTTTACAGTTCGTGAAAAATTCGCCTAATTTCTAATGTGCCGAAAGTGACTGAAATAAACAAACAATTATATAATTCCTCTAAGTCGACTGAAAATTGTATCAACTACCTACTACTACTAAAAACTAGTATTACTTTTCAGTTTATTATCTATCATGCAATAATACGCTCAATAAATGCTGAAAGCACATTTTGCTGAATACGATCTGCTGAAAACGTGCCAACCGAACGAAATTTTCAGTTCCATTTATTCCTACAATAAAAATTAACAACGCCCTCACCGCCATTGTCTCTGATTCTATTTAAATTTTCAAACATTGTATTTTATGTGTGGCGGCGGCGTATATACGCGTCTTTTAAAATAATCCGTCATATATTTATTAACTTCTTCAAAATAACGCTTTCCATCAATAATTACATCAATTGGATTCGTCAATGCAATATTTCAATATGAATTTTTTTCGAGAATTTTCAATCTAATTCGTCAAGTCTTTCTGTAATTAATATGGCAAGCTTGAGTATATAATTAGTTAATAAATGGAAAAAGATTAAACCAGAATTGGAACAATAAATAACCTTTTATTTCCGCTAAGAAAGCAGAATTTTCTAAGAATCGTTACATGAAATTTTTCTCAAGTTCAAACGGTTTCTCCTTATTTCTGACGCGTTATTTATTGTTTAACTACCAAATGACTTTTATATTTGTCAAATAAGGCGCTTTAATTAAACAAATGACATAGTCTTGCAGCTCACCAGGTTCATGAATCTTTGGAACTGAAAGAAATTTGGGAGGGAAACCACTTAAATTTTGATCGTTTTGATTAAATACAGGGTGTCTGTTCGAAACTGGCACATCTACAAAGGTTGATGTAGATGAACTTTTTAAATTGAACGCAAAAGGAACAACTGCACCGCATATTGGACGCCACTGTTTTGATTTGTTTGTTTCAGGATTGATGATTGTAAATACTTTGTTAAAATGTTCGAACTATGACATGATTTTCAAATCTAGCTTATCACACGACCACTGAAATGTGATTGAAAAATGGATTGTGGTCGCCACTTCAACTCGCATACTTTTCCTGTACATATTGCTACAATTTATCAAATCAGCAATTCTCGATCAGAGTAATTAAACTTAGTTTAATTACAACTACACTTGAATGGTAAAACAAAATAGGCAAAATTGTGTAATTTAGTTGACATGCCACAATTGATGCGACTGCTAATTTCTTTCTACAAAGTCTCTCCAAATACTAAATCATTGTAGACAATTCTAATTTCCTAAGACTATTTCTTCTTTATAATGATAAGAAATGCCACTAATAAAATATGACTTGTAAGAAATGAGTATAGAAAAACTAGACTATTGGAAGAGACGCAGTAAAATCTTCATTTATGGATCCATAAACTGGTTTCGGTCTATTAATCAAATCCTCTAGTAATACAAAGCCTAATTAATTTAACCGCAAATAATACGAATGATAGACCACATACAATGATGATAATGACGATCGTATTGATTACAAACAGGATTTGACTCCGGTTATAATTTTTTTATTCAATAACAAATGACCTCCAGTCGTCTGGCTCTACCAAGACTACATGACATCAGCTAGAAAAAATAGACGAGTCTAAGTTACACGCCCTTTGAAACAATCATTT
>JAEDXX010000449.1:0-47741 GCA_021725515.1 Epicauta chinensis
AGGGGGGGGGGGGGGGGGAGGGGGGAGGGGGTGAAGAGGGGAGACCCCCAATTTTAGAAAAAAGGGAAGGGGGGGGGGGAGGGGCGGGGGAGGGAGGGGGGGTTGGGGAGTGGGATGAGTGGCAGGGGTAGCGTGAGTGGTGGGAGGCGGGCGCAGGAGGGGAGGGGGGGGGGGAGGAGGTGGAAGAGGGGGGGAGGGGAGGGGGTAGGGGGGGAAGGGGGGTGTCGGGTGTGGGAATGGTTGAGGGGTAGTGAGAGGGGGTGGAGTAGGGGAGGGCGGTGGGGGAGGGGTGGGGGGGGAGGGGGGAGGAAGGAGGGGGGGGTGTAGGGTGGGGTGGGTGGGGGGGGGGGGTGGGGGGTGAGGGGGTGGGGGGGGACCGGGGGGGTAGGAGGAGGAGGGGAGGGAGGGGGGGGGAGGGTAGGGGGGGGGGGGGGGGGGGAGGGGGGGGGGGTGGGGAGCCAGATGGAGCTCGAGGTGCCCGTGCTCGTTATCGTCGTTATGTTTCGCACCTATAGATGGGTAGTGTCTTCCTGCGAGAGTAACATCATCAGTCCTGGGTCGCAAGCATGTGGAGAGCTCGTAGCGTTCTCGATGCATTGGGTAAGGCTTAGTGTGTCGGGTGCGTGAGTACAAACGCCTTGCTTGGTACTGCTATGTCGCACACGTAGCATTCATTTGGTTCCCATGCTTCCTTTGTTGAGAAGCAATGTTGATAAGCAGGTGCCCTGGCTAGCTTAGGCCCTCTGGAACCCTCACCCTGACTGTCCCAAGATAGGTTTCTCCCAGACAGTAGCCCGGCACGCCTCTACAGTCCAATTGCATCGTGCGTGCATGACACACTTAGTGGGTCAGCTTATAGCAGGTTGGAGCTATGCAGGTTATTAGTGAACCTGAAAGGGTGCTGATTCCTCAGTAAGTGGGTGTGACCGTGTGTAGGGATCAGGTGTGGTGATCCCGTCGGGTAGGAATGCGCTAGGTCGGGCTTTAGGTCGTGCTGGGAGTAGGAGGGCTTCACTCCATCAGAGTGCCTGTCGAAGTCTCTCAACAACATAACTCCAAGTACGGGAGGAGTGAGTGGAATAAGGTGATGAGTCTGTGGGCTCTGCTTGGATGAGTGAAGTGTGCCAAGGCGCGGACGCGTGGTTCTCCGAGGGAGGGTGTGCACAGCACCTGATCCTAAAGTACACCCACTAGAGGATTCAGACTCAGTCAATGGTCACTACCTGTAGGGAGTGGGGTGGGGGGAGGGAGGGGGGGGGGGGGTAGGGGGGGGGAGAATTTGGGCAGTTGGGAGGGGGAGGGGGGAGGGGGGGGGGTGGTGAGTGGGGTTGGTGGGAGGGGTAGAGTGGTGAGGGGAGGAGAGGGACAAGGAGGGGGGTTATGTGTTGAAAAAGAAAGGGGAGTGGTTGAGAGTAGGGGAGGGCGGGGGAGAGAGGGGGAGCAGGGGGTCCAACCGTCTATACGCTGACCTTATAGTGTGTCACTGAGATGATGCAAATTGGGCTGTAGAGGCGTGGGCTACTGGCGGAGAACTATCTTGGGACAGTCAGGAGGGTTCAGAGGGCTAAGGAGCAGGCCCTGCTTAACATTGCTCTCAACAAGGAGCATGGGAACCAACTGAGGGCTACGTGGATCGATGTAAAGAAGGCGTTTGACTCCGTCGAACATAGCTAACAATACATCGAGAACCTAAACTTCCCTGCTTGGACCCAGACGTTCCTTGAGAGCATCACCTATAGGTGGAAACTAGAGATAAGAGCAGGGTCTGAGATCATCTTGGACAAGAAGATAGAGAGAGGGATATTGCAGGATGACTCTCTGTCACCTCTTCTATTTGTCCTGTGTATGGACCCATTGAGTCGTAAGCTCAATGAGAAATACCCAAAGGTGGCGGTGCATAGTGACGATATCTCCTATAGCACCAACCATCTCTTGTTCATAGATGATCTCAAGCTCCTGGCCACGAGTGGTGACACTATGAAGGCCATGGTAGAAGAGTCGGAAGACTTCTTCAATACTATTGGACTGGAGGTGAACGCTAAGAAGTCAGCCACGAATGAGGAGACCTGTGCCTACACAGGCGCATTGTTAGAAGGCCTAGGTGTATATAAGTACCTGGGCATAATATAAGACAGCATTGGTCAGCCTACAAGGGCCTCATTTGAGAAGGTCAAGGATGAGCTGCTATCAAGAGTGGAGAGACTCTGCAGCACGAAGTTGAATGCCAAGAACTTGTTAAAGGCGATCAACGAGCATGCAATCTCTCTGATCAACTATCACGTTGGTCTGCAGCACCTTGAGCCTGTTATTGTTTACGTTACTTATTTTTTTGAATTTGTTTTAATTACTATAATTTCCAGTATATATGAGTTTTCAGTAAACATTTTCAGCATAGTTTTCTGGCATTATAGAATAATAATTAATTTATTTCTAATGCCTCAACAAATTTGTGTATTCACTTTGAGGTGCCAACACTATATAGCCACATCTGATTGCATACGTTTGCAACATTGAAGGTCGAAGCCACTAATCTTACATAATATGCATCCAATTTTCAGATTTTTGATTTTGAAGTGAAAAACACATATTCGACTTTCATGTATCGAGAGGATTCTTCTGGTGGTAGTTGCTTTTATATACGAATAATTATATGACACTTGGGTTAAATTTTCCGTATTTCCGGATTAGCTAGAAACTTTGTGGCGTCCTGGGTCCTTCTTATATCGTCAGATGTACACGTTCTTGGTACTTTTATTTCTGTTGCTTAAGGCTAATGGGAGATCTCGCAGCCCTCAATAGATAACTCAAACTCTCTGTATATATAAGCTGATCATGCGTCGTGAATTTTTATTTATTCGTGTACAAAAAGAATTCTATCCAAAGGCACTGTCATAACCTGTTTTAAAACAAAAGCCAATTTTGGCGAATTCCGTAGTTCCGTAGATCCGCTCATTTATTGGAATCTCCGTGCAACTCAATAAGTTGCACTCCCGGCACCTCCACCAATTCGCCCATAGATGTCCTTTTTGATCCGCAATAGATATCTTATCATTCTGGCCCATTTCAAGGTTCCTTACAAATTCGAGGGGGTGTCGTTGGTGTTGCCGTTGTGCGACGTCGCCGTGACGGGAATGGCGCGCGTCGTTCACCACCCTGACGGCGATACCCGACGACGGCATCGTCGTCGCAACCGCCGCTCCCATATCATTCCGTCGGTGCGCGTTGTGACGGCTGCATGTCGGAAGAGAGCGGGCGGCCGTCTAACAGCGATGTCACGAGACTGGGCGGGGCGGGCCGCCACCCGTCGGGTATCCTGACACCGCACCACATAAAAATTCCGTTGCATGCATCCTGTTGTGTGTTGTTGTTTAGTGTGTGATGAGTGCACTGTTGTTTGTGCTTTTGACTAGAGATTTAAACGCCAAATATCATCATTATTATTATTATTTCTATTACCATTGTTACTATTATTATTATTATTATTGTCAACAATATTCAAGCAGCAGCAGCAGCCATCGTCGCTGCGCCGCCTCTCTGTCACCGTTGTGCCGCTGCTGTTGTTGTTGTTACTGCCACTGCTGTTGCGACGTGTATTACTATTACTGCAGGATAAAATGGCTGCCGCCAGAGTTGCGGCTCATAATCAAACTGGTCCGCAAGGGTAGGTCCCAACAATTTCAACCTTTTACTATCATCTATCCACCTTCTCGGCTACAATACAAAAGATAAAAACTCCCACTCAAATCTTATCATTAATAATCACACCTTGTCGGAGAGATTTGTTCGATTTTGTTGTGCATTGTTTTCTGAGAGTTATTGAATCAAAATCAAAATATCGTTCGAGATCTTTTCTTTTTTAACCATAATCGATTCCAATGTTTACCATCAAGCATAATGGTGGGGCAACATCAAGTTTTGCGACCTGAGGATAAGGGGCGTGGCTTCTAATCACTAATAATGATAATTATAAGCAAATTTATCCTAATGCATTCGTAACGAATCAACTGACAGTTGAGATCATCAAGACTAAACTAAAACAATTTATTAAGAATACGCCCAAATTCCAAGTGAAAGACGCCCAAAAAAAACAATCAAATCAAACTTTTTTGACTAGAGCCGAATAAATTAAATAGCAACATTGCAATTAAGTCATCATCGAAATGTTGACTAATGTTAAAGCGTTGTCGAGAAAGTAAAAGGGGGGCGTAACCTTACTCGCGAATCCGTTCCCTAGTTATACCACCATAAAATTGATGTAATGTTGAACCTATAATCAATAGCTTTCGACGAAATTTGTGTAAATTCTCTTAATTTACAGCAAATCTAGAGTGTGTTACGCCCACTTCGACTGTTAGATGGACGATAAAATAACTCTCAGATGCCGCCCTTCTTATCAATTATAACTTTTATCGACATTAATACAATTTGAAGGCATTGTAAAGTTCCAACGATCTATTTCTAAAGGACAAAGCTATTTATCATAGTTACTATCGTTAAGGCTAAACAAACAGGAATGAAAAAAAAAGGGATAATCCGATTGGTTCAAATTTGCTTTATATTTAGATTTATGTTTTAAATAATAAGTGGCAGTTTTTATTAAGTAGCGGCGCACTTAAATTATAACCACCACTTAAAGGATTACGCCTTCCTCAAGGACGCGCTGTAGTTATCTTCGATTAAATTGAATTTAAACGCTTTCTAGACAGGAACTTGCAAATGAATTCATACAATAAGAGTGCCACATTCACACAATCCACTCTTGAAACAATTCATTTTCGTTGAGTTATAAGCAGTAAAAAACAATATGGTAACTTATGGTCATTACCGCTATTACCAGTGCAAAGAGATGGATTGGACGTGGTAAAGTTGATTAAAAATTAAATCTGAAATAGAAATTGGGTGGTGGTGGTGGTAATCTATCAGACTGTCTAGAAGTGGATGAATGTTTAATAAACTTTGACAAAAAGAATTTAAGTTGAGTTTAAGCGCCCGAACGCGCGCCTCTATTGAGAAGGCGGCAGCAAATTCAATCAATCAGAATTTCTATCAAGTTGTCTAAAGTATAAAGTGGTACAATTCGCTTTGAAGCTGTAGAAAATTTTTGCGACAACATTTTTAGTAATTATTTTGGCGTGTCCACAGGTGAATCCGGGGGTTTAGGCCTGTCGTTTATCTCCCGCCCTTGTCATCGATTCTGACGATATGGTAAGTTTCTTTTTTGTTCATTGTAATTTAATTACAACGGCAAATCTGTGCGAGTTCCTATTAAAATTCAATTTACACGATATTTTTCGTTTGAAATTGCAACAATTTCAAACGCAGTTTGATTTTTTATGAACACGTCTGCGAGCAAATTCCATCAATAATTCAATGCTAATTTTGCAACTAAATGCATTCGGCAATTTGAGAATTTCCCCATTTCGAATATTTACGTTGATTTCCATTTTATAAAATATCATTTAATAGGCGTAAGGTGCAGTTTTGTTGGTATAAAATTTGTCATAAAACTGGAAAATTGGCGGAAATATTTGGCGAGAGAAAGAGAGTAGAAGAAAAGCGAAAATGGAAAGCGTGACGGACGTTCTGACAAATCAGTGCTGAAAATTCACCGTAACAAGAAGTCAACTAAACGATAATTTGACGTTTGGTAGCCGGGCAAAACTAACTCCGATTTCGCCCCCTTACCATTCAATGAATTTAATGTTTGAACACAAAATATACAGATAAATGTGCATATAGCAACACACAGAGAAAGAGAGAGGGTAGAGTCGAGAGTGAATATAGTGAATGATTTCGGTGTGTATGGGGCGTGGTGGCAGCGTCGCGGCGCCGGCGCTGCCAACAAAGACAACAATACCATCCCAACGTTAACGATATAACACACACTACATTAACAATATTCGTTTTGATACAGGTTCATCATCCTCGCTGTATGATCGTCAAGATTTACATAGATTAGGAAAAAAAAACGTGTCAACTATCGGTACATTAAGATCTTTCGGTTGCTCTAACGATCCTTATCGGCAAATATTAACTGCAGGTTATTAATTCGTAATTTGTACAGACGATAAATGGAATCAATTTCGAATTGATGCAAAAAAATATGATTAAAACCATCAATCTTTGATGATTTGAAATCAATTGGGAGATATGTCACAAAATTGAAACTGTGCAGCAATAAATTAAATTGAAATTAGTTAAATTTGGAATTTTAGTTGATTAATTCGTTGAAAAAGTAAAAAAATATTTTTTTTTGGAATCAACGACATCTACCGGCGCCTCCACCATTTCTACACAAAATTTAGATTTTTTCAAAAAATTCTAATTTCAAAATTCTTCTCAAGTTCTATCAATCTGAAATGAATTTATCGATTTGATCGATTAGAGCGTTGAAAATATTGAGCGTTTTTTAGTACCAGCGGCATCTCCCGGCGCCTCCACCATTTCTACACCAACAACTTTTTTGGGATTTTTTCAAAAAATTTTCAAGATTATGCATAATTTCTAAAAATTTCTACAGACGGATTGATCGATTAGAATGTTTGCAGAAAACACAGGTAGATTTATGCGAATTTCACCGATAAGATGTAGCGCCGATCAAGAGATGGCGCAAATATACACTTTACAAAAGTATTAACTACCACCTCTTGGGCATTCGGATAAACTTGATAAAGTGTATTGATCTATAAAGAAGCCAGAAATGTGTCTTTTGGTCAACATCTAACTTGTAGAAATTACTAGAATCGCGTCTATTCTCACATAGAAAAGTACTTAATGCAATTTAGATACGATTTGATTTGATTTAGAAACAACAAGCGAACTAACAATTATAATGGTTGAGTTTTCGGATTGTTACAATTTTGCCGAACGTACTAATCACGTTACACACACGTTTCAGAACTTTGTAAATTATTGTTGATTGGAAACTCAACAAAGTTTCTATACGAATTCTTTACTGAAACACATTATTTTCAAAATGTTCTTAATGCTTATTGTTAATTCAAACGCCGCTTCTCTAACCGTCCTATTATTTGCGCCCTTTTCAATTGCAAATCTATTATGATTTAACATATACTACAGTGAATTTCGTAAATTTCATTTTGAAAAACTTCAATAACAATAACAATAATAATAATAATAATAAGCTTTTATTGGTTTGTTCGTAGTTAGTTTTTAAAGTTTTATTCAACCAAAGTTTTAATCTCTATGTATTTGTTGGTGCTGTTGCAATACACAGCAAAGGATATTTTAAAGTATATGAATAGACCGATAAAACTTATCGCCACTTGAAAGTTTTTACCAATCATTTTTTGCAAATCCAACCAATGTCTTGTTTTGGTAATTGTGTCGTATTGCAGGACACAGTATGGCCCCAGCACACCGGCACACCTCAGGGAGAAGTCTTGTTCTGTCGATTCTCTGCCTTCAAGCCATTTGTCTTCAAGTTACTAGTGGTGAGTATGATCTCAAAAAATTTGCATTGATTCAGCGTATTGTAATTATTGTTTGATTTGCGTTTATCTTCCAACATTCTCTAGAATTATTCTGTGATTCTTATAGAGAATCAGAGAATAGTCAGAATCATCATTAAAGTTTCTACGGAACCACCAAAGTTTATTTAGTGACGTGTGGGCGGATGGTGAATGCCGCCCCCAAACTTAACTGACAAGATTTCCGCTTTGTGGTTATGTAGGCAATCTCAAAGAGTATTCAATATAAATCAAATGTCGATAACGTTAACAGTTAGATTGTCGAATAAATTGCGTTGTTTATTTGTAAAGGAAGAGGGAGAGAGAGAGAGAGAGAGAGAGTGAGTGGAAAAAAAGTAATGGTCGAAAAGAACAGGTTTGATTATGACAGTTTACGCTCGTGTTAGCCTTAAGCTTGTAACTTTGGCTGTTTGCTAACGCCAAGGGCCAAACACAAATCAATATTTCATCCCTGCTGCGATGAGGGCGCTTTATATAGAGTTGGGGTAGATTTCGGTGGCGGCGGCGGCGTCGGTAGTAGTGGTAGTGGTGGTGGTAATAGTGGCGCTGTAACCCGTCTTTGGCCTCCAACATTTACCGGCGTCGGTCCCTCTATATCATCATCAACATCATTTCTTGTCAGTTGTTGGCAAGTCGACGCACAACATGGTGGCAGTGGCAATCTGTTGTATACTAGTCCTATTAGCTGTGTTCATCGTTATTATAATTGTGGTGGGTCAGAGTATTGGAGGGCCACGGACTTAATTGGCAGATTCAGTGTCAATAGTAACGGTGGTGATCAGTGGCGGATAGATCGAGAAGAGAGATCCAGAGCGAGAGAAAGAGAGCGAGAGAAGAGTCTTCCCCGTCCTTGTACGATGATGATGTCTTTCAAGAAATGCTCCATTTTTATTGCACGGACTAGAGAGAAGCTCGCAAAATCTCCAATTAATTATCAATTATTATCAATAATAATTCGAAATAGTGTCGTGTGATAGATTAAATATCATTGTTATCGATGTTGTTGTATCTGTGTTAACCGATCTAGTGGCTTACCTTTAGAGATTTTTTTAAAACAGAACAAAAATTAGACCATCGACAATAGAGGAACGTTTTGATGTACCAGAAGAACCTATCAGTAGTAATTAATGTAACAATAATAAATCGTTTATAAAATTTTATATTTGTATTCGACATTACTGACGAAATAAAAATATTTTGTAGTAATTTTTTGGTAAATATTTTAATAATAAAACACCCACAGCCGGAAGTTTAAAAATAGCCGGACTGTATATCGATTTCAAAAAGTCTCGGAATTTTATCCAAATTTAACACATTTTTTTGTTGTGTTTAATTTATTACTGTTCCACTCTAAACTTTGGTAGTTTGTCATGTTCCAACTATAAATCCAGCCACATAAAAACGACTCCTTTCTAGCACTATCCGTGAGTTGGAGCGAGACAGATAACAGCATGATCTATACCACCCTTTGGCGTTGACATCGTTTTTTTGGGGGGCGGCGGGTAGGTGAAAATCAGTGTGGTAAATTTAGTTGTTGTATTGCTGCCACCTACACAATTTTATTATAAAGAATTTGGTGTCTGTACGTTTATATAGTAGTTTTTTTTTGGCTAATGGGGCGAACTATTGATTCGATCGAGCATAGATGAGGTTCGAATTCTTTTTCTAAATCTCTACACCGCTTGGATAGTAGCAGCAGGGCATACAGCCACACCCCTATTCTCAAAGGATAAAGTCGCGTTTACGACCCAATGGATGTGACCTTCTTTGACTCCTCGAAGCGTCGTCTAGGTCCTCATGGTGGTGGTGGTGGTGGTGGTGGAGACAGGCACGCACCAATTCCTGTTTCAAATACTTCAAAGTATTTTAATTAAAAAAAAAACAACACTGTTCTATAAATAAACATTTATTGTTTCTATAAATGGATTTGTTATTATTGTTGTTTAGCGTTTTTGTTCTCTACAGGCGCCTTAATTTCGATTAAAATCAGCGCAAATAATCCTACTTCAATTCTAGAATTAATGATTTCTCACCAACTCACTGGAAATCTTTTCATATGCAAATCATCGTGTTGATTAAGTGATCCTGCTTTTTTCCCTTTCTGAAATGATTTATCGTTTCTTTGCACGGTTTCTGTGTTTTTATGACGGAATTCGTGTTAACACTAATGTTAATTAATTTCGGAAATTATTTTGATAATTTCGTGTGTGTGTTTGCAGAGTGCGACCAGACGTTCGTGAGCCGACCGGGAGGTCCACTGAACGGCACCTTCCATGCACCAGAATTTGTGAATTTACGTGGACATTCGCGCCAGTGCATTTATACATTTCTAGCTGGGCCTGGTCAACGTGTCGAAATTGTTTTCACATCGTTCGCCCTACGTGGAACACCACCTGAGTAAGTTTAACGAATCAATCGATTCGTGGGACGCAAAGCGAATCGTTAACCAGAAAGACATGTAATTTGGGCAAAATTGAACAAATATACTTCACTTAATAACGGAATATTATTGAATTGTTAATATCAACGGGGAAAATCTTGGTTTTATTATTAGAAAATGACCAGATTGCATGTGTTTGTTATAAATTTGGAAGTATCAACACCATGTGTTCTATTATTATTTTGTTAACAAAATTGAACGGTTAGGGCTGTAGGGCTGTTATGAATTATTGGGCTTATTATTTAATTTTGTAGTTATTGGTGTGATAGCAAAAAATACGCGGTTCAAATAAAAAAACAACGTAATTGTCCAAACAACCGAAACTTAAAAAAAGACAGTATAAAAACCAGTCAATTAAAATCGGTGTAGCAGCCGAAACCAAGCTTTTCAAACGCATTTGGACGGCAACTTGATAAATTAGCTACAAAGGCACCACTCCAGCCAAAACAAAATTGTTCGAAAAGCTTGCTGTGTTGTGGATGATGTATGTATGTGTGGGTGTCTATAATGACGATTTGCACGTGCCAATTTGGCTAATAATCACCATGATGGCGGGGAGGGGCACGTGTCCTTGTTGTTGTGACTGATTGTTTTTGTGTTGCCGTTGCCGCTGCTGCTGTCGCTGCTGTGTCATACAGTGGAGCTGCCGTGGGAGACCTCCCTGCGTGAGTATGATTAGGGTTTTATTTTATTTTATTTCTCTTCAATTCTCTCCTAATTAACAAATCTCCTAATCTATCATTAATGCTTGTGTCTTTTTATATCTTCGAAATTGTGGCAATGAGATGAATTTTAATGCCGTGTAAAATTGGCGGATGCGCCGGGAGTTGTTTTTTTTTCGGTTAAAAATTCATTTCAATTGTTGTCTACAATAGCTGTAGGATTGCATGATAACATCACTTTAGTCCTTTTGTCTTGATAACAAAGGACTGGAAATTTGAAAATTTTTAATAAAATGCACGTTCTTCCTTTCATCTTGCTATCCTCAAAGAGGCACTGTTTTTTTTTGTCTATCTTGTCTGTGGTTTTGTTTATGATTCTCAAATTGGTATCGTATCTGGTTTTATTCGATTCTTGTAGGTATGTATTTTGCACGAATCTATCCAAAAATTATTAAAAAATTTGTATTAATAACAATACTAAAGTGCTAGAGAAATAATTGATTTAAAAAATGCCCATTTATCGATAATTGTATTGTGAAAACCACGTAATCCGCTCGGATGGGATTATTAAATTATTAAAACCAATATTGAAGAATTAAATAGAATATCATATATTATAGGGTAGCGTTTTGGTTTGTCTATTTATAGACATTTGTAAAGGGGATTTGTATTGGTGAAATCGTTAATAATTAAACGAATCTATTCTCGTGTCTGTTGTGATGTTGTTTCGTTTGTTATTTTAAATTGAATTCAATAGACAAACACAAGAAAACGATTTATATCAATCGCGCGACATTAAATCGTAGCGTACAAAACAGTAGTTGTATTCACGGACCCGACCGAATTCGCTATCGAATTCACCTATCAATGCATGCTACTATTCTCGTTATTATTAATATTATTGCATGTGCGCTTACGCCATTCTCGCATAAAATCAATAATACTCTCCTTTAATTCTATTACATATAGGTTTTTTTTTTTGGATAAAATCTATTTGCTTGTTTTTATTTATTGTCTGGTCGTTTTGTTCTTGTTTTTCTGATGAATTGTCTTTTAGCTGTGTCCATGAATATATGGACGTTTATTCGGAAGTTGTCCAACCAGACGCCGCCGAATTGATCAACTCCCCGTTTGGTGGTCGGTACTGTGGGCCGATACCACCTCGATTAAGGGTATCATTGTATCGTGCCCTAGCATTAGCCTTCTATACTGATAAGAACGTTTCAACGAGCGACCTGTTTACCGGCCGATATACATTCATCAATGATTGTGAGTATCTTTTTTGATTTTAAAAATTTAAAGAGAAATCGATTGACGGCCCCATTTCTGATAGCATTCCAATGTGATGTAATTGTTTTACAATTGAACGGTCAAGCGTCATAAATTATTCTCAATAGCTTGTCTTGTTTGATTGATAAAGTGGCGCGCTTGAGAGAGATAGATAGAGCCCAATGTGTTATCAAATGATATAGGATTGACAGTAATTTCCAATTTAATATCTCCCATTTCAAATGATTCTCATTTATCATTAATGGTTTCATTTAATATTTTATCAATTTCAGCGGAATACGAAGTGGGCACTCCAATCGTTGGTAATCCGTGCAGTTTCTTAGTCAAAGGCGGTGTCAAACCGACTGGCGTGATCTTATCACCAACGTATCCCGGCGTCTATCCGAAGGCATTGTCTTGTGGCTACCAATTCCTTGGCGTGCCCGGTCAACGCATACGTTTAGAATTTCGGGATTTCGATCTGTTCTACGGTGGTCCTCAGTAAGTATCCCGAAAAAGTCGCTTTAGATTACTGATGAAATCTCTCTTTCAACAGTTGCCCGTTTGATTACGTACGAGTCTACGATGGACCTGATAATACGTCCGCTGTGATCGGTACATATTGTGGCCAACAACGGAATCTTGTCATTTACTCTTCCGAATCATCGCTTCTTGTCAAATTCGTCACATTACCGCGTATTGCCAATACACAGAATCGGGGCTTTAAAGGCATCTTTGAATTTTCGAATTCTTTCACCAAATTAGGTGAGTATTCAAACTTTTTGCGATTGCCCAAAATAATTAGAATTAATCAAATTTACAGACTTTATAAGTAAGAACGACGGCGAACACATACGTGGCACTGAATGCGATCAGAAAATTCTAAGTAAGAAAGAATCCAGCGGCTTCGTATTCAGTCCAAATTATCCATTCCCATATATGCCGAAACTAGTTTGTCGCTATTTCATTTACGGTATGCAAGATTCACAACATTTAGAACGGGTCAAATTGGAATTCGTACTGTTTGAGATACCGAAAGGGCCGAAGGGAGAGTAAGTTGTGTGTTTTTGCACGGTTTATAGTGTAATGTGATTGAATTTTTGTTTGGTAGTTGTTCGGATGGTTATTTGAAGATCTATCTGAAGGGCCAGGAGACTACCGATTCGTACGATAAGTTCGATCATGAAATGTGTGGCGATGAAAGTAGGCCTTCGATTGTCGTGTCAGATGGGCCGCGATTAGTTATGGTGTTCAGTAGTGGGGAATTAATGGGTCGTGGATTCAAAGCCAACTACACTTTTGAGACTGGTAATAGATAATCAATATTAATAATAATAATAATGATAATAATTGTATTATTTTCGTTATTGTTGTAGAATATCGAATTCCTGGCACAGCTGCACCGGATGGTAGCTGTATGTTCACCTATCGCAGTATTAGCAAGAAAAAGGGTGAATTCAATTCACCCCGTTACCCATCGAATTATCCAAGCGACACCAATTGCACGTATTCGTTCTTGGCAACCAATAACGAGCAGGTCACATTGATTTTCGACAGTTTTAAAGTCCGTGCCGATTCTGCGAATTCCACGGTTGGCTCCTATGGGTAATACCTCTTTCATTATTATTCTTATTATTATTATTATTGCGCTCATTATTGTAGAGCATATGTATGTCAAGAAGACTGGTTAGAAGTATTCAATATTTATCGAGATGGTACGGAGAAAATTGTTGGCCGTTATTGTGGCATGACCGCACCTGGTCCAATCGAATCGAATCGCGGCGCTATGGGCTTAAAGATCATCTTGCACGCCGACTCGGAGGGCGTTTATAGTGGCTTTAAGGCACGTTACAGTTTCGAAACGGCCAAATCAATATTCGGCGATTGTGGTGGTAATGTTAGTAATTTAGAATCGGGTATTATATCAAGTCCGAAATTCCCATCCGATTATGATGGACCGATCAAAGGATTATCATTGAAAACATGCAATTGGTATGTGAGTGTACGACAGAATTATAAAATTATGATGAATTTCGAACGATTCGCCGTTGAAGGAGAACCTGTAGGTAAGCATCGATTCGTATCAAATATATTAAGAATGAGAATCAAAATGAATACAAACACAAAAAAAAATAGGTCGAGGTTGTCCGGCTGCTGTTCTACGATTATGGACTGATTTAACATCACCACCGATCGAATTGTGTGGCGAGAAAGGTGCTAACGATAAATGGCAATATCTATCAACATCGAATGCAGTTAGATTTAGGTGAAGATTGTTGTATTTTGTTTTTGCCAAATCGACTCTCTTTATATTATTGATTTGTGTACAGTTTTGTGACGGCGGATAAAGCTGTGGGTGCTCAAGGTTTCAAAATCGTTTGGACTGAAGTGCAAGATGGGCCGAATTGCGACCAATTCCAATGCCAACAGAGCGGCTATTGTATCTCGGCGAAATTGCACTGCAATCAAATCAACAATTGTGGAGCTGACGACAATTCAGATGAGGCCGACTGTGAGTGACGCAATGGTTACTATAAATAAATATGGTATCTTATTCCAAATTTGCATTATAAGCAAAAAAAAAAATATCAGAAACGAAACTCTTGGTTCTAATCTTTAATTTGTTGAAAAATTTACCAAAAAAAAAACTCCCCAATTTAATGCATGGTCAAAGCAAACTTAAAAATTCGGTTTTGTCGAGTAAATATTACAGTATTCCGTGAGAAATTACAGTAAGATTGATAAATATCAATGTGTACAGCTTTAGAATTATCAATCTTGCCTTCTAGAACAGGGGTCTCCAAACTACGGCCCGCGGGCCAAATCCGGCCCGCGACAACTTAAGACTAGTGTCATCAATCTGGCCCACGATAGCCAATGTTTTACTGTTGTTACTATTGCTGTGATAAGTTGAATGGAAGTGAATGAAAACACAGAATGATAATTACTCGGTTTTATTTACTTGCAAGGTATAACTTTACGACAGAAATTATGACGCAGAAAACTCAACTTAAGTATTTTAAGCTTAAGCATATTAATAACTAACAAATAATTAAATTGAAATTAATCCCACTAATAAAACAAAAAAAAACACTAATGAGATTTATGTAATTGTGATTTTCCATCGATAATTGTTTGTAGTTGTGGATTAATTTTACTTGTACCAATTATTAAAAGAGATTTAAATTGCTCATCGGTTAATTTAGATCTGTAAAAATTTTTTGTGTACTTCATCTTGGAAGACGTTTCCTCACACAAGTACGTAGTACCAAAAACAGAAAACAACCCACAAGCAAATTTATGCAAATTATCAAATTGTGCTAGTGGAAGACTCTTACAAAATTCCAACAAAGATGAATTTTGATATTTGTTTTTAAACATATCACTGCACTGTAAATCAATAATTTCCATTTGGACTTCCGGAGCCAGGGTTTCAATGTCAGAATCAAAAGGATTTTGAAAAAGCTTAATTTCATTCACAATGACATCAAAATCTGAGAAACGAGTATCGAAATTTATCTTTAAAGCACTCAAAGTTTCGACTGCAAAATCGACTGGAAATTCAGTCTCTGTAGTCTTGTGGCTGAATATTTCACATATTTTAAAATGTGTGAAACATTTTTTACGTAACTGCGATTGAAATAGTATTATTTTCTGCCTGAACGATTTGATATTGGTGTATAAATCAGGAAGAAGCTGATTTTCTCCTTGCAATCTCAAATTCAGTTCGTTCATATGATTTGTCAAATCGACATAGAATGCTAATTTCCACAGCCATTCACTATTTCCTAAATCGGCACAAGGGCGATACTTCTCATTCAAAAAAATTTCGATCTCTGCTCGAAGTTCAAAAAAGCGCTTAAGGACTTTTCCGCAACTAAGCCAGCGTACGGCAGTATGATATGGCAAATCATTTTGCTTAGGTGGGCAGAAAACTTAAAATTGTTATGAACCTTGCAACATACCGAAAAAAATATTATGACCCCAAGGCTTCAATGTTTGGAGACCCCTGTTCTAGAAGAAGAAAATTCGTCGCCCGGCGGATCCACCAATTTTATCAAATTAATCTGGTGCATCCAACAAATTTAGTTTCGGGTTATTTTGACGAATTTTCTTCTATTATTTTTTTTGGGGGTTTTCCGTTGTTGTTGTTGTTGTTGGTGAAACGTAGTGGTGGCAGGTTGGTAGTTTGTATTGTGTACAGGTGAATCGTGCGGTACCCACCCATTGAGCCTCCTGCCACCACTGTTGTTGTTGTTGTTAGTCATGGTATCGACGATGAGGCTGGCATGATGCTTGTCTCTACAACAGCATGCTCCTCTCACGCACACCACGTGAGTCTCTCTCTCTTTGTAACTCTTTTTTTTTGTTTGTTTGTTCTCATTTAAACATTCATAATTTGCCGAAAAGAGTGTATGTGTGCGGGTGTGGTTCTGATTGATTTTAACGTATGTCCCTACATCGATCATTTAACAAAAAAACTATTCAAGCGATTTGTTATTTCTTCTAATTTTTATTGTTTTTTTGTTATATTTCATATAGGTGCAGTGGATGTGCCCGATACGGATTACACATTCTTATACATCTGTATTATAATCGCCATCATTGTCGTATTGGTGACGTTATGTATACTGTGTCATAGGAAACGTCACCGGCGTCGACGCGGCTTACACCGTCCTCTCCAATTACCGGTACCCACGGGTACGTCAACGAGACGTCCACCACAGCATGTATGTGAAGAACTCGGTGAACGCTATGCTAGTGTCGATAGTGTTTGATGGTGGCTTAATATGAAACACATTCTTGGACTTGTTATCATTAATAATAATAAAAAAACGAATCGACCGTCGTAGTCGTCGCCGCCGTTTTATCGTTAATTTTATACGTCATCATCGTGTCAGCAATACATATTCATTTTTATTACAACACAGGGTCATTCGTGAAACGTCTCCAATTTCATTATTAAATATTATTATTACCATAATAATAATAATAATTGGCCTATTACGATATACCGTTTACCACACACATCTATCGATAGAAATTCCTCTAATAGAGGAGATTTTAAAATATTTGAAGAATTAAAAGAAAATCAAAGAACTAGCTCTCTGTAAATTTTTCGTATAGTTGCCGCAACTAATCAAATTCTACCTCCATTCTTATCATCTTTTGTTTAATATCTGATTCCATTTTTGATTCAAATGTGATCAGACAATAATCGGAGAATTATCACCACACACACACACACACTCAAATAATTTGAAAAGGGGCTAGTTCTTGAGGTTTTTTTTTATCGTAGATCGGACAATCACAAATTCGTATTGCTGACAAGGCAACCAATTGGACGTATTTTTACCAAAATCAACACAAAAACATTAAATTAGTGCATCGTACGGTAGATTTAGGAAGAAGATAATACCGCAAATACGAAGATAATCAATCATTTGTTGTTTTTTTTTGTGAGGGCTTTAAAAGACGTTTGGGCGTTTCCACCATTTCGATTAATTACAAAATGCAATAAATATAGATATAGTTTTGCACTGATGCACAAATAAACAAACAAATAACAAAAACTGTGACGATTTTTCTATAATTTTTTTTTTTGATATAAACAAATCTAGCGGGTGCTCTAAATTTTATTTTTACAACGAATTACCATCTTCCTGGCGCGAATTAATAAAAAGTGACAGAATTTTAACAATAATTAATTAATTAATAATAATAATAATAGTGCGCGTCTGCAACATCTACTGCCGTGTTAATATTATAAATTTTGCTTTTTTTTAAAGAAAAAAAAACAAACAAGTGACAATTTGTTGCTAATTATAAACAATCAATTATTATTATTATCATCAGACTGGTATGATTAGTGTCACGTTAGTTTCTTTAGAGATTTAATTAATTCCTAATTAATTAAAAAAAAAAAACAGACGAATGTATGCACTTTATTTCAGATGTCTTTCGATAACAATACTTTGATGTAGCTATATTCTATTAATAATGATAATAATTAAAAATTATAATGAATAATATGCTCAGTTAAATTCAGTCTGACTGTTTTGTTTTTATTGTGATTAATTAAATGCAGAATAAGATTAATATACAGGTTGTCTCAGTTGGGTGTTGCACTTCATCGATCACTAGACTCCAATTGTAGAGATCTACGGTTCTTAATCGGTGGTCATCCAGTTGTTCACTGTATTTCGTAAAAATTGGACTACTTTTTTGAGCAGTCGTCGTTGGTTGGAATGCGTGCAACACTTGACTGGGACGATCTGTATCTTCGAGTTGCTGTTTCGGGCATGCAGCGGATTTTCGCTCGCATTCTCGATATCTTTAATTATTTTAAACGGTGCCAAATGATTTCTTTTGTAAGGAAAAAAAACAATCACATGCACAAAGTAGACTACAATTAATTTTTTTTTAAAACCAATGTTGCCAGTACGAGTTTTGTTGTTTTTTTCGATTATCGCGCGCGAGCACACTTGGTAGGAGATTTTACGGCAAATAATTTGTTTTGTAAAGTTAATAATTCTATTTAGAAGTTATAATTACCTATAATTATATGTTTATACACTATAATAATATAGAGATTTCTTGATTATTGGGCTTCCTGCAGACTTTTTTTTGTAAATTGTAAAAGACTAAGGGCCGATTGTATAATCGTTTTATGTATGGTGAAAGAGAATTTCTGTCCGAATAGAACAATTGTAGAATTGGTCCTAAACGAATAAAATACAGACACAAAGTGCAAGCTGCTGCACTAACACAATCTACAATTTCGGATCCTATTTGTAAATGAAATTAAATAGAAACAACGATGAAAAGTCATTGGTGATTTAACTGAGTATACACTAGTTTCAGGAACTGTTATCTCGGCTCCTGTGGGATTTCCAACAAATGGGAAACGCAATTTTTTATATTACCTCAATCGCGAAAACAACAACTACAAAGCCGTCATAATAGTTCCGATTATTGAGTGTAAGAAATATATTTAAACGATTAATAATAAAACTAATAATAATTAATGATAATAATCCTAATAATAATAATGAGATAAAATTGTGTTTGATTGGCATTACAAACGTTGTATTTAATAATAATAATAATAATAATAAATAATAATAAAGATAGTTAAATATAGGCGTTGGGGCCTACATTAAAACTGACTGTAAAACGTGTGTGTAAAACGAAGAACGTTGAACAATCAACGTAACGACTGTTGTAACGGTCGATCGAAATTGGAACGATTTCGTTCACCCGTTATCTCCACAATTCACCTTTAATTTGAAATAAAACACCAAATCGCGACGTTGTCTTCCCTCTAATCTCTACACAAACAAACAAATAAACAAAAAAAAACAGTCGTTATGTTCGTTATTCGGCGTTAAAGAAATTTCAACTTTTATATTAGAATAATGCGTTTTTTTTTGGTTTTGTTTTTAGGAGAGCCGTTCGAATGATAGCTTGATTTTGTTTTTAAATTCTTAAACTACAATCCGGGTTTAATAGCAATAAATGTTTTGTGTTATGCTATCGTTCGAATTGAAGGCGCGAGTACACGCGCGAATGATTCGCCCGAGTGTGCCGCCGCCTTAAGCGTTGTTGATTATTGTAAACAATAGAGATTTTTGAAGAGAATAGTAGCGGGTTTGATTGGTTGCAGTAGCGTATGCACTCCTCCACTAAAATAATAATTAATTAAAAAAAAAGAAGGCCACTAAGCCGACACGTTGTTAATTAGGAAGGAATCATTATTTTTCAAATAAAAAATAACTATAATCGCGATAGATATTTATATATATAAAAATTATATAAATATATATATAATATACATGTATGTATATATAATTAAATATTAATTGAAATTGCAGTTGCGCTAAATGACCGAAGATAATCAACTGTTGTAGTAATATATATCGGATGATCCAAAATCTTTGCGATCATTTGATTGAGAGCACACTCACACACACATCCACACACAAAAGAATACAAACACAAGCGCGGCTTCCATTATTTTCGGTTTTTTTTTTCGAAAAAAAAAAACTAGACAACACAATGCAACTGTGAACACGCGCACTTTGTTATAAACGAATTTTTGTAATAAAAAGACAGTCAGTTGTATCCTTGTTTTTAATTTGTTGTTAATTTACGGATACAACAAACTATCTTGTTTTTAATTTATAACAAATCTAGGAATAAACAAATATTTCAAAGGAAACTTTGTAGGGCATGTGGCTGTTGTCGGATGTGCAACGATGTTATTGTATTTTTACAGAATCAACCCCTAACAAATACTGTATCCGCGGATGCCATCCGGTAATTGCTATTTGAATTTACCCGATCACAACAACAAAAATAAGCAACAAATAAACTTTTACACACATATAAGAAGAAAAACAACCAACACCGATTTTAATTCGTAATTTTCCATTTACATCATATGTTATTTGTTAATTAAAAAGCTGTTAAGTACTGTTAAGATAATAAAACTGAGGAGAAAAAATATGGAGAAATACGTCGCAAATTGTAATTATTGTATTATCATAAAAGAATGCTCACATGCGACAACTCTACAAAATAAAGTGTATTCCACTGTATTTGGCGTTTTATTTTAAATTTGGCATGTAATTGTGGCAACGTTGCGATCATTGCCCGAGATTTAGCGCGTTATTGGCGCGCTATTTGAATTATTCCAAATTTTGTAATTTTGAAAGTACAATCGTAATCGATCAATATTACCATATATACAGAATATAATTTGTGCCATTTCTGATGAAATTCACCTATTATTATCATTAAAACAAAAATCGTTGCATCATTTTGGCTATTATAGGTTTACGTCTTGTAATCATCGATGGACGTGTTTGATTGTTGATTGTTACTTATTATTAAGTTGAAAATCAACATTTATATTATCAATCGATTTTCTAACAACTGGAATTTAGGATAATCAATCTAAATTTGATTATTCAACAATCAATGAAGATGATAATAGAACGTTGATGGCTTTTTAATCTGTTGTTGTTGTTGTTCAATCGACATCAGTTAATGAATTTTGTAGAAAAGTCTCTAAAGGATGAGATGTAATTAAAATGTGACCTTTAATCGGAGTTTGTGTACAGCAGAAAAAATTATTACCGCACATTCACTTTATGCATGCAATTACAATTTACAAAATTTCATGAATTTTAAACGAAAATGCCGAATGATTGATGAACACGCTTTGAATTCTTTTGTCATCCTCGTCACAAATTTGATCTCTATCTGGATTATTTTTTCAGTTTGTAATATTGCAAAAGGTCGTTTTTTCTTATGGCAAAAGCTAATGGTTTTTATTGTCGTGTAATTAATTGATGCAATTGCAGCAGTCTCAATTAAAAGAGATTCACCTTTTAATTGTGCCTGAATCATCATGAGTTGTGGATTTGCCTAATTGAATTGTTCAATTAGTGTAACACTGACAATGATGGTTTGATTTGGTCGTGATTTACAAATAATGAACTAACATTTAAAATGTTGAGCACCACTTGTACTTGAAGAAAACGCGCAGCAATAATATATAGCTTTAGATGAATTTTAGTGGAATTCTATAACTCGTAGAGGCTAGGATGTAAGAAGAACGGAAATAAAAAATGCAAACAAAAGGAGAAGGTATTGTTTTGCAAATGCAAAATAAAGGAGAAGGCATGTTGATAAAGAACGAAGTCGGAGGTGTTTCAGGAAGACAACACCTGTGAGGTGTGACGACGACAAGCAAAACCCCAGGGAGAAGGTAAGCGTAAAGGATGTAAATGAAGATTAGGAAGGCAAGATGTGTAAAAGGAGGAGGCATAGTTTTCAAAATACAAAATAAAGGAGAAGGCATGTTGCAAATGAGAAGATGGGCTATAGAGTGAAGTCGAGAAAGCTGGATAAAGTAGAAGACAACGGCAAACAAAAAGCCAGGGCGAAGCTAAGCGTAAAGATGTAAATGAAAATTAGGAAAGCAAGATGTGAAAAAGGAGAAGGCATTGTTTTGGAAATGCAAAATAAAGGTGAAGGCAGAGTTTAAAGAAGAAAACAGAGGTGAGGTGTGAAAAAGGCGGCACGCAAAAAAAGCTAGACAGAAGGTAGAGGATAAGCGAAAAGGGGGTGAATGAGAAGATGCAATAATACTAAGATATGAAAAAGGGAGACATTGTTGAGAAAATGTAAAATAAAGAAGGTAGGATTTAAGGGAGAAAATAGGTTATAAGGCACAAGGACGTGTACATCTCGAATGAACACAAACGATAAAAAAGATAAATATTTTGCGACCGAAAACTACGTGACAGCGAACCAATTGAGGTCAAAATAAAAACGAATGAAGCGACCGCCAGAATCTTGCGACTATAAATAACCAAATAGCCAACATAAATTTGTTAAAATATCTTATTATTTTGCTTACAACTATTTGACATAAATTTTTATGAGAAAAAGGCTCCAAAATGCGCGTGTGGTCTACACAATAATTACGATGTTTACCAACCTATGAAAGCCACGAATAAATAACAAATTATTGGAAAAATAATTCCTTTAACGCGGAAAAATTACAAGTTTCAAGTTGTAATAATCAACTGAAATTATGCATTATTAGTAGCGATACGTATAATTTTCAGATGATTTCACTGTACCATCCAATCTGGTCTTTTACGAAAAACATTACCAATTTTTCCTTATTATGAAAATTTATTGTTTTAGAAAACAACAACGTGATATAATCAGCGATTTAATTCTGTTCTTTGTCGTTGTATTATAAATAAACAAATAGGAAAAAAACGATTTTATCCACCCGCACGAGATTGGAATCGTTCAACAAGAGGCGAGTGAAAGCGTTTTGCAGAAATGTTATGTTATTCGTGTGTACACAATTTTTTCGTCCTAAAAAATCCCGTATTACTGAATTCACCAAAAAATCCAAAATAAAATAGAAGAAATAAATCATATTTTGTTGGGAGATAATTGCGATGATTTCGAAACAGTATCCAGATGTGTGGCAGAGATGAAAAAAAAAATTATTTGAAAACATCACTCTCCCCCCACTTGTCTTGAGATGTTCTCAAAAGAGGTGGATTAGATGTGAGGGTTGCAAAATATATATAAATACACACATTGCCAATGTTGGATTAGATTAGTTCAGTTCAACTATTTTACATAATCATTAACTGACAAACGAAATAGTTCTTGTGAAGATGGAATGGTTTATTAAATTGGGCCTAGGTGAGTTGTTGAACTTAATTTGAATATTTGGTAGCACTATTTGGCGTGCAAAAATGCCGTTTTTTGTTGCGAAAATGCTCCAAAGTGGTCGTGCCAAAGAGTTGCTGTAACATTGCAAAAAGAGCACGACAAACAAGTTACTTAAGATCGTTATTAGAGATAATTAGTTTAACTGAATTCTCTTTGTTACAGTCTTATTCGCTTCCTTTGGGAATCTTTTAGTGAGTTGCTTTATTTTTTATTCAATTTCCATCTATTTGAATTTTCTTTTTTAAGGCTCAACAAGGCTACAACTATGATCGTCCGAAACAACCGTTCGAAACGAGCGGCACATTTCCAAGTTCTCCAGGAACCGCTCGTTATCCCACAGGAACTGGTAATGATTTGCTCTATTGCACGATTACCATTAATTAACACATTGCAGGCGGTTTTCCTTCTTCTACCGGACTAACTCAACGACCATCGCCTGGATCTCAAAGACCTAGTGGATATCCTGAAACATCCTCTTCTACTGACGGATCTACTCCTGGAACTAGACCAACTGGTGCAGGCGTTCAAGATTCTATATTCAAGCCTTCCTTTCCAACAGGACCACAAACTGGTTATCAAAGCTCTAGACTCAAGCCATCAACTTCAACAGCACAAGGAACTGATGCTACTGTTCCAGGAGCACCCATTGGAAGTGATTATCAATCACCTGGATTCAAGTCGTCAATTTCAACGGGACAAAAACCTTCTACTGCTACTGGAGGCTATTCTGGAACCCCTTCCACCACTGGCAGTAATTATCAGGGAACAATTTCAATAGGACAAGGAACTGGTGCTACTTTCCCAGGAACGTCAACTGGAATTAGTTCTGGAATACCCTCTACAACAGGAAGTGGCTATCAACAACCCGCATTCAAGCCATCAATTGCTACGGGACAAAAAACTGGTGTTGCTTTTCCAGGACCAGCTACTGGGACACCTACAACAGGACAAGGAACTGGTACTACTCTTGCAGGAATACCTGCAAGTAATTACTTCGGACAAACTTCTGCATCGGGAGATGGCTATCAAAAATCTGGATTTAACCCAACAACTACAACAGCACAAGGACCTGGCAGTACTTTTCCGGGCACACTTCCCACTCCTGGTTATCAAGCATCTGGATTCAAACCTTCTATCCCAACAGAACAAGGTAGTGGTGGTGTTTTCCCGGGGACAACATTTGGAGGCAACATTCAAATACCAACTGGCGGTTTTACTAACGGCCAACAACAGACCGAAGAAGAAAAAGATGAAGGTGATTATTCGGCAATTCCTGGTGAACCGGGTACAGATTATCCAATCTATTCGGAAATTCCATCGACATCGTTCTCTTGTGATGCCCAACAATATCCTGGTTATTATGCCGATACGCAAACTAGATGTCAAGTCTTCCATATTTGTGCAAACAATAAAACTTACGATTTTTTATGCCCCAATGGCACGGTCTTTCATCAAGAGTATTTGGTATGTGTTTGGTGGAATCAATTCGATTGTAGTACAGCTCCGTCCTTGTACGGGATCAATGCGTACATTTACGATTACTCAATTAATGGCGTACTTCAACAAATGGCTGGTTTTTCCCAGAGTGGAGTCGCAGGTGGCAGTCGATCTCCAATAACACCTAGCGGGTATCAGGATACAACAGCTCAACAGGACGGTGGCCAATTTCCAACAACTTCAGATGGAAGTCGAGGATATTCGCAAGTGCCAGGCTCAATCAATCAGCAAGACAACAATCGGTATCCTGGCGCAACTGGTATCCAGCGAACTCCTCAGCAAGGTGGCGGTCCAACTCCTAAAGGACCTGGCAGCTATTCAGGGGCTAACGACGAATTTCCGCGAGGGCCAGCCGTAACTAGTCCACAACAAGGCGGTGGTCAGTTTCCAACAGCTCCAGGTGTAAGTCAACGTTATCCGCAAGTGCCCAGCTCAATCAGTCCACCACAAGGCGGCGTTCAAATTCTCAAAGGACCTAGCGGCTATTCAGACGCACGTTTTCCACAAGAAGGCGGCGCTAAAATTTTTAAAGGACCTGGCGGCTATTCAGGCACACTTCGTCCACAAGAAGGTGACAGTCCAAGTGTGAGTACATCTTATCAATTTCCATCGCAACCTAGTGGATATCCAGGGACAACACAAGCTATATCAGGTGGTTCTGTTGGTAAAAACACGATATCAGGGGGCTCTGTTGGTAAAGACACGATATCAGGTTATCAGGCGAACCAAATCGGGTATCCTCGTGAACAACCATCAGTTCCATTCCCAGGAACTAAACCACAACCGCCGAATCGGGAATATTTACCGCCTATTAATGGAAAATAAGTCAAATTTATTTATTTGTATTTGAAATGGTTCCCAAATAGATTTTTTTGTATTTAATAAAGATTTTATAACGCAACAAAATGTAAATATCAACAAAAATCAATAAAACTTAATTTGCAAATCAAGCGGAATCTCTAATTTTTGAACCCAAAAAGTCGACGGATCCCGACGTTTCACCATGTTGTTTTTTTGTAGAAAACACATTGTGTAATTTGTCGTGTATTGATAAGATAAAAACACTAAAATAGCACCTAAATAATAATTACAAAAACGGTTTCTTAGAAGTTAAAGAGCTGGGCAACCGTAGTGTCCAAATACAACAATTTATTTTCGACAAAAAACCAAAAGAATTGGAACAGTATTTCGAGCAAGAAAAAAATATTTGAAGACGTTAATTTTACAAATTGTTATTAAAAATACTGGTATAGTATAAGTACTTCATTATTCTCCAAAATGTTTAGAATGTAAGACCAGCTTCAGAGTATGTATTGAATATCTTCTCGACTGAGTTAATATAAGCGGCAGTTCTTATATCCAAACCTAAATTGAATTTAAGAGCCGTCTTCATGATAGCCTACAACAAATTGAAATAATTATCAAAAAAAAAAATCACCAAAAATCAAATACAACATACTTTTGCCGATCGCTCCATTGTATAATCAAGACCGGAGTGCACAATATCTTTTTCAGAAGCACCAGCAATCCTCTTTTGGAACGCTTCCGAAGCTGTTACCGGGATTTCACCACCAGATTTACCGAATTTACGTTCCAATGATTCTTGTACAGATTGTAATAAATGGTAATTCGATTCTCTTTCATATTTGAAAGTGAGTCGACCATATGAGACATGATTGATATTTTTCAACCATTCAAAGAATGATACAGTCACACCACCAGCATTTATATATAAATCGGGAATAACTAAAATATTCTTTTTGAGTAGTATTTGATCAGCTGCTGGTGTTGTTGGACCATTAGCAGCTTCTGCAATGATTTTAGCACGGATCTTATCGGCATTAGCTTTGGTGATGACTTTTTCCGCTGCTGCAGGTACTAAGATATCACATTCTTCATATAATAAGGCATTACCTTCATATGGTTTTGAACCAGGATAACCTTTTATCGTTTTATTCGTCATTAGATACTCTTCTAATTCTTTTGGATCAATACCGTTTGGATCATAGATCGATCCATCATATTCTAAGACACCAATGCATTTAGCACCGGCACGATGTAAATACCGTGTTGTATGTAAACCGACATTACCGAAACCTTGTACAATAAACGTTTTACCTTCCCAACCCGGTTTACAATTGCACATTTGCATAAATTGTGGTTCTTTAATGAAATTATCAATACCATGGAAAACACCACGACCTGTAGCTGAGACACGTCCATGTATACCACCTTGATTGATTGGTTTACCAGTAACACAAGCATGACTATTAATATCTTGATAACCAATTGTTTTTGAATATGTATCAGCAATCCATGACATTTCACGTTCACCAGAACCCATATCCGGTGCTGGTACATCTAAACTTGGACCAATAAAACCTTTCTTAGCTAATTCTAATGCAAAACGTCTCGTTAATTTCTCTAATTCATGTTCGGAATATTCTTTTGGATTGATTTTAATGCCAGCCTTTGCACCACCAAACGGTACATCGACACAGGCACATTTGAATGTCATCAGAGCAGCCAAGGCTTTCACCTCATCACGGCAAACATCCAAAGAGTAACGGATACCTAAAAACAAAAAAATATATTGTTTATTTATTTATTTTTATCACTTGGATGATAAAATCATATGATATTTGATTAGTAAAATAGGTCTACGTATATAATTGATAATAAGTGACGTAACCAACACAACTGTGTTAATTTTTTTTGAAAATAAATGATAATTACAGCTTTATCAAGTAATTCTGTTGTTGGTGTTGTTTTTTTTTTCTAATAGACACTTTTATTAAATTTAATTTTTCAACAATTGAACTTGTTAACTATCGGATATTCAATTATTTTGTTGCTATGCCCGTAATTGGATGGTGTTATCTAACAATGGAATAGTGATATCGATAGGAATATTTTTGAGTTAATTTATTCTTAAACACAGAAACGTGAATATTTGATTCTAGAGAGTTAGAAAACCTTTTATCTACCTACATGAACAAAAAAAAAAGAAAATTCAACAGAATTTTCTTTATTAATAGTGCGTTATAATCCAATATTTAATATTTATCTTATCAGTTTCAATATATAGAATTATTTGTTTTTTTAATTAAATTTATTTTTAAGCAGCGGTTACTTTTTACCGTCAATTCAATAATGTTCGTTAAAATTAGAAAAATCAAAATTCTTGAAAACTCTTCTGTCGATTTTGCATAATTTTTGGTATATAAGTATGCGGACTATTCTATCGGACTTATATTATCTTTTTATTCGTATTTTTGCAATTTTAAGTGTGAAAATGGAGCATTCAAGTTCTCCCTGCAAAATTCTAAGTATCTCCAAAATGGCTCAATATTTTTCAGTAATTCAAAAGCTATCTAATAGAGCCTTTAAAGGCTAATAAAAAGCCGAAACTATAATTAAAAACATGCTTTTTTACAAAAAAAAGCCAATTGAGAAATATAAGTTTTCTTTCCTTTGAGAATATTACTTATTATCAGCCGTTTCATGTAATTTTGTCCATCTGAAGGCGTGGCTTGTGGATGGTAGCCTTCTATATGAGAAAGAAAGAGAGACAAACACAGTTTATGACACGAAGTATAAAATTGATAAAATTTCATGTCACAAAAGATAATAAGTTGTACGTTCACAAATAATGTTAATAGCAAAAAAAATTACTTTATTATCTTCTACTTTTACAAAAAGTAAAACATAAAAAAAATGCTTAATATAAGTGTCTCAGTTATCGTCCCAATAATTTATTAAAACGTAGAAAGTTTGTGAGTCCAAGAGGTTCTCTTCTCTCGCGACTCCCAGAGGTTTACCGTGAATTGGCCTATAAGCGATTCTTTACACAACAAATGTAGCTTCATAGAATAAATGAAGTAAGAAGTAGATCGAAAAGTGAGTCCTATAATCGTTTTAGTTCGTCCGATATTCGGATAGAAATGCTCCGTCGTTATACCGAAACAGATGGGTAGAATCGGACCTTAATGTGACGATAATTGAGACATTTACTTTATTGCTTAGATCTGTAATGCGTGACAGGATATAAACAATCTGCCTTTAAAAGCCTCTATCATCCAGTTTGAATTATTTAACAATTTTGGGTTATTTTAGGAAGTTTTTGAAAAAAATGTTATTCTCTTTAAAATTGTAGATGCACATTCTAGAAAATTCTAGAGAAGAATTCGACAAATTTTTGTCTAAACAACGGTGATTCAAGGGAAAGTTAAATATGCGGTCACATGAAATATAAAATTAGGAACTAAATAATTGGACAATTTTAAAGCGTTGCCGAGAAAAAAATCTAATCTTAAATAAGGAAAACTAAAAACAAACGTAAATACTCTAAAGGCCCTTTTTTTCACGGCCACAACAAAAAATCTTACAAAAGACAAATCTTTCAACAACCACAATTCTACACTTTAATATAGATCTGTGGTTTAAGAAGTAAGTTTTTCCCATAAATTATTACGATTACGTAATTCTAGCAAATCTAGATTTTGAAGAAAACCCAAATTAAAATGCATATATACTGTTGTAAATCGTTTCATCAAAGTTCAACCGACAGAAGGCGCGGCTTATAGAGGGTTGTGTTGTAGATGAAAGACACGGATGAAAAGGAGATGTATAGACGGCCATATAGTGGCCATAACCTTTCGAAGGATAAAAGGCCACGAGATGTAAAAATTTTGCTTCTCACAGAGGCCGCCCTTGCATATTTATATGTGCGGCACAATAATCGGCTTAAATGCTATTTATACGGTTTTCTACTAACAATTCGAATAGCAACGAAGGTCTATACATAATCTATTTTTAAACAATAATAATAAAATTATTAATAATCCTAATTTACCTCCTTTTGTTGGCATCCTATGTGTACTGTGTTGAGCACGATAACCTTTAATAATTTCATATTGACCATTATCTCTACGTATAGGAAATGCAATTTCAATGATATGATCACATTGTTCCATCAACGTTAAAATACCCTTAACTTTGGCTTTACGTTGTTCCAATGTTAATTTCGATCCTCGTACTTTTGTTAGATCTTCAACTAATTTATCCTCAACCAATACACAAGCACGATGAAAGAAATATTCGACCATATCAAAGAATTGCGGATCAGCATGTGTTGGCATATCTTTTAAACGATCCGGTATCACATGATCAGCATAGGTACGTGACTGTAACGTTTGATGGATTGTTGGTAAGAATTTGGTAAAAGTACCATTTTCAATTGATGCCTTCAATGGTACAAATGTACGTGATAATGATTTCAAGTTCAACATGTTGCTGCCAAAAGATTCAGCGACAGAACAGTTATTAGATCACAATTTAATTACTACTAAATTTATTAATTGAATAGTTGCGGGTATTTATACCATGTATGTTGTGAAATAAACGTCACCTAAATCAATAATATGAGGATTATTATCAATTTTTCGTTAGATTTTTTAATTTTTAATGCTTACGTAATAGAAGTAAACGTGAGTGAAAAAAACGGCTAACCCCACTACAAGCACCACACAAAACGATAATAGATCACTAAAAAGGTGTCAAGATGACTAAACAGCGCCGCCTCGATTTGATTATCAACTAAATTGCAACGTTGCCACAATTTTTCTTGATAATTCGCATATACCGTAAAATTCACAACAAACCAAACATTGATACCATTTGATAAATGCCAAGTAGGCAACTGAATGCTACGAAAATCTCTAAATTTTGGCGTAAATGTGACCAAATTATCGTTGTCTCGATTTGATTATATACTCTGTCCAAAAATTAAGTATAAAATTTCAAATGACACAAATTCAGATAACCTACGCAACGAAAAGTAGTTCCTCTATTAAGACCCCAAAATCTGAATTCTTTATTGCATGAAACTAAAAATTGATTCGAAAAGAAATATAAATTATCGAATGTCTGAGTTAATATTGAAAAATCAGTAGCAAAATATGTAAACAAACGCATAGGATTCTATTCCAACAGTAATGCCACAATAGAATATACTTTTTGAATCAAGTAATCATGTAACATTTAGGAACTTTTCAAATGTTAAGTTGCACATAACCTATCATTTGTAATTTGAAATTTTATAATTAATTTTTGGACGGAGTTTACCATATTTGCTGGTTGAAGGTGAATTTTTAAACGTCGAATGTGCCAAAAAAAATCCCCAAGTGTATGCCGTATACAGTTGCGATCAAAAAATATTGGACGGCGTTTTCTTGACGTTTAAAAATGTTTAATCTGGGCCAAGCATTACTGGTATTATTAATGCTCTAAATGTGAAAACGGTGAAAACTAATGACTTTTTGAATATAAAATATTAAAGGCTGTCCTACACCAACTGACAATTAGACGTCTTTGACGTCCAAAATTTTTTGATTGCAACTGTATATGGAAATATAGGTATTTTTAGGCCGTTCAGTTGCACATTTGACGTTTGACATTCACGTTCAACCAGCAAATTTGGTACGTCAGTTAAACTGCAACGTTGCCCCAATTTGTTGATAATTCGCATATACTGGAAAATTCACAACAAACCAAACATTGACTCTATTTGATAAATGTCAAGTAGACAATTGAATGCTTCAAAAGTACCTATATTTCGACAACTCAAAACTATATACAGGGGTTCCATAATTAGTAAGATGTCGAAGTTATTTTATTGTGACAGTGACAGTTTTTTTTTTAAAACCAACCCAAAAAAAATCACCTACTTAAACGACAAAAATGACAAGGTATTAAATGAATTTCTTTATAATACCTATACATTTATAATGTATACGATTACAGCCTTTTTCAATTTTTTTGGGGACGACGATGGTCTTATACTTCAAATTTGGCAAGCTGCGAAATATTTAGTAAAATCATGTAAAATGCTACTTATAGTCCCCGTTTTCCAATTATCAGAGCACAGTGCGCCTTAATGCCGCATTATGCGAGCCATAATAGGAACAGATTAGTTTTAAAATGTACCGCGTTCTTGTAAACAAAAAATAAATTGTAAATTATATACAAGGAATTTAATTATATACAGGTAACTGACAACCGTTTAATTAATTGTCTACTAATTGTACAGCTTAATTAATTCTTAATTTTATTTAATTCAAGTTTTAAGATGCGCATAACATCACAGCACAGGTATTTCGAATGCTCGATTGTGCGATGCGTTGCGGTAGTTGGAACACTCAATGGTGGGCATTATGCCGCATAATGCGCTTTTGTGCCATAATTGGAAAACGGGGAGTTACTTTGTTTTATTGAATCTTATTGGTTTAAGAAGCTTCTTAAAGAAAAAAAAACAGAATAGCTCTGTTAAGCCATGTGGCTTATTATTTATCGACATATCCTGTATATTTCCTACTCTTATGTGTCCTTGAAATGTTCTGACCAATTATAGACTAGTTTAGATTGTTAGCCAATAGCGACACAGAAAAATTGACAGTTGATAAATGTATAGCGCGGTATAATTTGAAAAATTATCCATTTACACCACCAACCATAATTTGCCGTATGATTATTTTTTGCTACGTGAATATTAGAATATTTAACAGAAAATTGACAAAAAAATGAAACAGGTTGTATTAAATGTTCAGGCATGTACAGGCTGGACTATTTTCGATGGTTTTGCAGGGTATCTCCTATAAGGAGAGCTCGTACAGAATAATGGACAGTACATTCCTGTCCTACTTTTTCCGGACTAGTCAAATGGTGCAATTAGATTTTTGCTATGTTCTTTTGTTTTCGAGTTATGGCCGTTTTTTCACATTTTTGCGATTTTTAAGATGCCTTATATCTCGTAGGCTTTCAAAAAAGTTGAGGCTTTTCTCACTGTTTCTAGTGTAGTTTTTAAAGCTGATTCTATTTAGCTAATTCTATTTTCTCTAGCTTTTGCCGTTTTTGAAATATAACACAAACCTATGTTTTTTTAAATGGAACCTATATTTAATTTATCGCTCATTAAATTGCTTATTTTTTCTGATTTCAAATATATATGGTTTGCTATAGTTATTTTCAAAAATGTGAGAGTTATTGGAAAAATTTCGATTTCGAAGGGAGACATTCCTAAAATCATGTTCGAAAAGACTTTAGAGTGCTATGAAACAATCGTTTTTTAGCTTGTCTACGAACTATTATTTTGGTTGCTATTTATTTATTCTATTGTTTTCGTATTTTGCAATAGGTAAAATTTGTTTCATGACACTCTAAAGTCCTTTCAAATATAATTTTTGTAATCACTACTTGCGAAATCGAAATTTTCAAAATAACTCCCGTATTTTTGAAAATAACTATAGCAAACTATATATATATATATTTGAAATCAGAGAAAAATACGCAATTTAATGAGTAATAAATTAAATATAGGTTCCATTTAAAAAAAAATAAGTTTGTGTTATATTTCAAAAACGGTGAGAGCTAGAGAAAATCTAATTGGCTAAATAGAATCAGCTTTAAGAACTACACTAGAAACTGTGGGAAAAGCGTCAACTTTTTTGAAAGCCTACGAGATATAAGGCATCTTCGAAATCTCGAAAAAATGAAAAACCGGAAATAACTCAAAAACAAAAGAACATATCAAAAATCTAATTGCACCATCTGACTAGTCAGGAAAAAGTAGGACAGGAATGCACGAACCATTATTCTGTACGAGCTCTCCTTATAGGAGATACCCTGCAAAACCATCGAAAATGGTCCAGCCTGTACATCAGACAGCTATGAATTTTTATAGATTCTGTGTTTTGTTTACGTTCACTGCACGTCTATACACTAAATGTAATAATAAAATTAGAACTAAAATGGGGTACAATCAGAAGGATAGTTTCCCAATGTTCGGTATTTAGAGAAACCGTTGGTATATTCGTTTATGTGCTTTGAGTTATGCAACCAGATATACAATAGATGCTATACAGCATATCCAAGAAGAATCGCCCTTCTTTTTTGCATTCGGACATTGAAAACGAATTTTTAATTATTTGCTGATTGTTGCTAATCGGGTTTTATTATTTATGTAATTATTGCAAAACTATATAATATATTAATAAAGTTTAAAAGGCTATCTATGTTTATTTAGATAAGATTTCACATGTAAATAATAAAAAAGATCATTCAACGATAATTTATAAATATAATACAATAAAGTCTTATCAAAATTATTTTTTTCATTAAATAAATGGAAAAATTCATATTTATTATGCGGCTATAAATGGGAATCAACAAGGTCAACGTGTACGTTGTTTGTTGATGTTGTTCCTTTAAAATTTCAGTCTTTTCTACATTGTTGTTATTTACATTCAAAACGAGTCAGTAAGTTAGTGTGTCTCTCTCCTAACGCAAAAGAAGATGCTATAACAGTGAATTCTTTTATTGTTGTTTTTATCATTATTTTTGTCAATAATATCGGAGAAAAAAATATACGCAATTATTTGTTTATTTCAACTGTTTAACCACGCCTACTTTTATTGAAGATTAACAGGTAAGGCGTATTTATTAGAAAATAATCAATTTGTCGAGTCATTTAAGGTCAAAAATAGATAGATTTTTAATTATGGAAAGTTTATCAATTGATATTTTTAATTTATTTTACATACAGTCAAGTTACAAATTGAAATCGAGTTCAAATTTCTGACCTACACGTTTTTTCCACCCCTTATTGGTTATTTCTTAGAGCTATTTAATAAATATACAGGACTGGCACTTGAAATAGGTAGATTTTAAGCAAATGCAGCTATTGTCTTTCATACGAGTTGAAAGCAGTCAAAAACTATTGGTTATACAGGGTGTTTTCCTTTAAAAATTGACCAATCAAGTAGCATTTGCTATAAGAGTTTTGTTGCTTGTCAAATTTGAAGTTAAAGTCAGCGTCGTCACAAAAGATAGAAAAAGGTCAAAATATAACAAAAGCTTGTTACAGAAAATAAATCAAATTAATATAATAACCAATTCATATCTTCATATTCTTAAAATAAGTAATTAGTCATATTGTTGTTTATGTTCGCTTTTTCAAGATTTATATTTAGTATCAATTGAACTAGAAATTACGGTGACGAACGATACTGCATGAAAATGTCACTGTTGACAACTTTTATTATTTTTTAGTTAAAGCAACTTGATTTATTAGTTTTTGGTCATTTTTTTTTTATTGGTTGGGTTAAGAATGTTATAATGGTTATAACCCATAAAAAAACGCGGTTAACCGAGAGCCTTCATTTTTACAAATCAGATTTTAAATTTATGTACCTTTTGGATCAATATACAGAATTGGCACTGGAAACAAGTGTATTGGCAGAAATAAAGCAACCGCTCTTTTTTATGCTTTATATAAGTTGAAAAGAGACAACAATCGTTTATTGTGGGAAAATTCAAGTACATATTCTCGCTCTTATGCTAGTAATGCAAAATGTTCATTTGTTGAGTGAATATAATTCATTTAGTATTGTATCTCTTAACCCTATCTTATCTTTTTCAATCAATTCTGTTTCCTTCGCAATCACTGTATATTATTGTATTAGATTGAAAAATCAACCGAATACATACATCGTTTTGCAGATCAAATTCGCCGTTGGAGAGATGAATAAATTCGGCAAAATCCTAATTTCGACTATAGAAAATTTTAAGACTAATCCACTGCCTCTTTAGTGACTTTATCTCATTAAAAACACAAGAGTGACACCAAAAATTGACTCTTAAGGGGGTCCTCTGGTTTAATAGGTTCAAAAAATCGATTTTTTTTGCATAAATTGTTTCTTTAATGTGTCTAGAATGTGGAAGTAAAGTGATTTTTCGATATTCGAAGCCATTATAAAGATACAGCAGTTAGAAGGGACAGGTGTTTGGAGCGTTGAGCGAAGCGCTTGAAACTTTAAACGTGTTTTTCTCAAAACCATGTTTATCAAACTTTCCTCCATCATATCTCAAAAACGGCTTGGCCGATTTACTTCAAATTTATAGGGTCTACTCAGTACATATAGACGCATCGAGTGGACTATTATCATCCCAAAATTTTGAAAATTTATATTTTTTTTGTTTCAAAAACTTGACAAAAAATACATGAAATTCGAACTTTTTTGTTCCAAAGTCTGTCAAACATCCAATTTTCAAAATTTTTTTTTGATCGTAGTCCACTCGATGAATTTGAGTATACAGATTAAAGCCCCGCTGGATATTTTTGTTTCGGATATGTCTATCAGCTGATATCATGGAGGAAGTGGGCGTCTATTTTTTTGAGGCGGGTATCTTCAGACCACTATAACTTTAATTCTACTAAATATTTTTAGCTAAAAATTCAACCGTATATTCTTAAAATATGTATAAATAACTGGAAAAAACTTCAAAGTTTTATCTCTTCATTGGTCTTTACAAAAAAATCCCAAAGATTGCTCAAAAATCAGGGTGTCAAACCAGAGGACCCGCTTAATCGTAACTAGAGACGGGCAGTTGCCAAGTGGCTTGGGATCTTGACAACACCGACTCCTTAAAAAGAGACTCCAAAACTTACTTTGTTTCGTTTGCCATTACTGTATAAATTTCATCTTTTTGCAAATCGGATTCACCCACAAATGAGCATAATTTCGTGGTCAAAATCATCGAGACTTCTGTGCCTCTGAGCACCGCTTCAATCCGGTTAAATTCTACCAGTGTTTTGATAATTTAACATTGAAAGTAAATATGTATCGAATAACTTGAAAAGGTCAAGACCCCAAAGCTGTGATAAGGTGGAATGTTTTTTTAATTGCTGAATAAGTCCCTTATTATTTTAATCTAATCATCATTCTATAATTAGTCCTTGCCAACTACTAATCAATTTATCCAATTTTATCATAGATCATGTGGTCCAAATCGCAATCGTTATGTCGCAAAGTGACCCAATCAGTTGCCGTGAGATGTCTCAATACGGAAACATTGATTGCAAGAGAGAAGAAATATGTTGCGCACAATTACCATCCCTTACCGGTAGCTCTCACAAGAGGTGAAGGTATGTTGGCTTTTGAATTAAATATTTCTGGACTTTCTCATTATGTTTAATTTTATTTCTAATTTCAATTTTAGGTGTCTTTGTTTGGGATGTTGAAGGTAGAAAATATTTAGATTTTCTAAGTGGCTATTCGGCCACGAATTTCGGCCATTGCCATCCGAAGATCTTGCAAACCTTCCAGAAACAGGCCAATACTCTTCATCTAACATCACGTGCCTTCTATGCTGATACGTTGGGCGAGTTTGCCGAATTCGCCACCAAACTCTTTGGTTACGATAAAATTTTGCCGATGAATACGGGTGTGGAAGGTGCCGAATCAGCGGTGAAATTAGCCCGTAAATGGGGCTATAAAGTTAAAGGAATCCCAAAGAATCAGGCGCAAGTAGTCTTTGCTGCTGACAACTTTTGGGGGCGGTCACTAGCCGCCATCTCTGCCTCAACGGATCCATCGAGTTTTGAGAATTACGGTCCATTTCTACCCGGTTTCAGTTGTGTGCCCTACAATGATTTAGTAGCACTTGAGGTATAGATTGTTTGATTTCTTGTATCAATGGACGATTATCGTTGCGATTTGCAGAAAATCCTTCAAGACCCAAATGTGTGCGCATTTATGGTTGAACCGATACAAGGCGAAGCCGGCGTCAATGTACCCGATGATGGTTATTTGAAAGGTGTCCGTGAATTGTGCAACAAATACAACGTTCTATGGATAGCCGATGAGATCCAAACTGGATTGGGACGTACCGGTAAAAGGTTGTGTGTCGATTACGAGAATGTCAAGCCGGATATTTTGGTTTTGGGTAAAGCGTTAGGTGGTGGTGTTTATCCGGTATCAGCTTGTTTGGCCAACGATGATGTCATGCTGGTTATGGAACCAGGTACGCACGGTTCAACGTTCGGCGGCAATCCTCTGGCAGCAAAGATAGCAACTGCTGCTCTAGAATTATTAGAAGAACAGAACTTATCAGAGGCTGCGTATAGTTTAGGTCAGATCTTTCGATCGGAATTAATCAAACGATTAGATAAGGATATTGTAATTAAAGTACGCGGCAAAGGATTACTTAATGCTGTTATAATTAATCACAGTAAGTTTTTATAAAAATATTAACGGCAAAAAAAAAACACGAAAATATGATTTTAGATATAGCCGAAGCTTGGGATGTCTGCTTGAAGCTCAAAGAGAATGGAATTATTGCAAAACCAACACATGACAGCATCATCAGATTTGCACCACCTTTAATTATCACCCAACAACAATTAGAAGAGGCTGTGCATATTATTTGCACTACCGTCAATTCCATGGCTGCCGAAAAGGATGTGCAAAGACAAAAGAATTGATTGTAATTTAGAAAAAGTAAGGACTGTTTATAAATTTACTGGAAATTTGTTATTTTTTAAATTGTATAAAGGAAATAATTAAAATAAACTGTATAATGATAACATGACCTTACTTTACGCAAGACGATATTGTGTAAGATAACATCACAACATGCGCATTATTCTTGCATAATAGAAACGATTAGCAAATCTAGTAGTCGTTGTAGTGGAAATCCTACATTGTTATTAGTTACAGTTCACCAATTCTGCGTAGTACGGTTGCGTCTTACCTTTGGCACCAATTTTAATTAAGGTACTAACCCTTTATTTGATGATTCTCATCAATTACATCACAACTAAAATTAGAATGGCAGTGTTTGTAAAATATATGTACATTCTTGGATTCTTATACTAGAAAATATTGTTTATAAATAGGTGCTATAATATCATTTAAAACAAACAGGTCCAATCGAGAAACCAAATGCTTGATTCGGCAGTCCATAATCAACCGGATAGAAATCGATAATCGGCAATTGCGATAATCTCTTCGTTCTTATCTCAAACACCGTCGTGCTGCTATCCTTTCTGGTACTACAACCATCACTGATTACAATCGGTTGGTTTTTATGAAAGGTGAATTCTTGCTCGTTGTCGCCCAGTAATTTTACAGCTAAATCGTGCTTTGAAGTCTGCTCATTGTACCATGCAACACTGTTCAAGCAAGTGTATGTGAAATTTTGATGAGCCTCCTGGGATAACAACCGTAAAAATGTCATTTGTACCGTACCAATTGTATCATAAGTTGTCTAAAAATTGTAGATGTATATGGGGGAATTTTTGAATTATTTGGTAACTTACACGAAATCCTCCGCGTAATTTAGAGAACCATTTCTTCCGATTACCCTCCCGATGCCATGGTATTGTGGGAGTGTTAGCCGTGTGGATGTCAGGGAAAACACAAGTCTCGCCGTGTCCGGTCATGTTACAGTAGACATAAACGGCGTCATCAATCATGCCTAGATTTGGATCAATCCAGTACCAACCTACAATAAATTTCTAGAATTTTCTTTTATTAGGTTGGAAGTAATGCTACCATCGGAAAATTGCGGATGTCCATAGTACAAATCCCGACAGGTTCGTGCTGGATTCTCTTTAGTACCCATTGGTTTGCGGAACGTTTCCAGATCTAAACGCATCGTATAAATCGTACTGTACATATCCAAGAATTTCTCGTTAATATCTTTATCTTCTTCTACAACTATCTCGTCACTTAAAAAAAACGTATTTTTTCATTAAAATTATTATTCGTGATATTACAACTTACAGTAATTCTTTAACATCTCTTCTACTCCTCGACAATTCCTCACTAAATAACAGTTCTGGTGGTACCAATGGCATTTCCGCTGGAGCTCCCGGTGGACCTGGTGGGCCCGGCGGTCCAGCTTCACCTTTACTACCAGTTTGGCCATCGGATCCTTTCGGCCCAGGTGGACCTTCAGGACCCATTGGTCCCGCGGGACCTTCATTGCCTTTCATTCCTTGTGGCCCCTCAGGCCCCTAATAAAAATTACGGGTTCACTAAATAATAATCAATTGTAAAATCAAACTTACAGTGTTTCCTTTAAGTCCTTCAGGACCAGGCGGGCCTTTATCACCTTTAAATCCTTTCTCACCCATTTCACCTTTGGGTCCAATCATTCCCGTTTCTCCTCTATGTCCCTTCGGACCACGTCTACCTCGATCGCCTTTTTGACCTTGTATACCACTAGGTCCTATTTTTCCTGGTAAACCAGCGATTCCTTCTTTACCAGGACGGCCAGGTTCGCCCTACAATAATTACGTACACATTTTTTTCTTTTATTGTATATAAACTTACTGCTGGACCGGGTGCTCCACGCAATCCAGGTCCTCCGGGCGGTCCAGGTATTCCGTCTGATCCTGGTGGTCCTTGTAAACCTTGTGGTCCAGTAGGGCCTATGTTGCCCTTTTCACCAGGCAGGCCGGTATTTCCTTGAACACCAGGTGGCCCATCATTGCCCTAGAATGTGCGTTTGTAAAAATGTCTTGGAGTACAATTGATTAACTTACGGGTTTGCCCGGTGGTCCGACAGGTCCCATTTCGCCAGAAAGACCACTATTTCCAGGCGGACCAGGTGGACCTTGCTTTCCATCATCTCCATCACTTCCAGGTTCACCTTTTAGACCTGGTGGTCCAGGCTGGCCGGGGGATCCAGGGAAGCCAGTTGCACCGGGCAGCCCTATGGGGCCTTCAACACCTGGTTCTCCTCTAAGTCCGGGTGGTCCTTGTGGTCCAGCTTTTCCTTCTTCACCTTTAGCACCTGGAGGTCCTTTGTCTCCCTTTGAGACATTTATTTGTAAAGCAATGAAATAAAAGTAGTGGTCAAACTTACAGGTTTGCCATCAGATCCAGATGGACCAATTTGGCCTTGAGGTCCTGTGTCACCTTTAGTGCCACGGAGACCTTCTAAGCCAGGTGGACCAGGTAAACCATCCCCTCCTGGAGGTCCGGGGCGTCCGGCTTCACCAGGAGACCCAGGTGGCCCTGGTGGCCCTTTTTGTCCTGCATCACCAACTTCTCCTTTGCTACCAGAAGGGCCTGGCAATCCTTGAGGACCAATTGGTCCAGCAGAACCTGGAGATCCTACAGGTCCTTCTTCGCCTTTTTGTCCTTGTCTACCGATCTCTCCAGGAGGCCCTTTTTCGCCAGGAGACCCAATTGGACCGGGCTCTCCACGTGGGCCAGCCGGTCCAGAACTTCCTATCGGACCCTGTAAAAGACGTGGTATCTCTATATTTGAAATAGTTAAGCTTCGTCTCAATTATTACGGTTTCTCCACGACTGCCTTTGACACCTTTTTCACCAGGGGGCCCAATTTCACCTTTATCACCATCTTCACCAGGGGGACCAACTGGACCAGGTAAACCTGGTAATCCTCTACTTCCAGGAAGCCCATCTCTACCTATGGGACCTGGTAAACCTCGTTCTCCGAGGTCTCCTTTAGCGCCGACAGGACCAGGCGATCCTATTGGTCCTTTACGTCCTTCAGGACCAGGTGGTCCATCCTTTCCCGGTTCACCTTGTTGTCCCTTATCACCAGTCGGTCCTTGTGGTCCCATTACACCCGTATCTCCTTTAATTCCTGGCAAACCCTGTATTCACTTGTCAGCAATTGTAATTTTCTTACTCAATACTCACCGGAAGACCAGCTAGTCCTCGTTCACCTGGGAACCCTGGTAGCCCTGTTGATCCAGGTGGCCCCGATACACCGGGAGGACCAGGAGGTCCAGATGGTCCTTCTTTACCTATTTCGCCGGGTGGACCGGTTTCACCAGGAATACCTTGCGGACCAGGTGCTCCCGGCTCACCAATAGGACCTGGTTCTCCAGTAAGACCAGTGGGACCAATTACTCCAGGTGCACCTATAAGTCCCGGAGGACCTGGTTCTCCCTAAAATTAGTAACACTTACAAATAACTTAAGCAAAAATAATGTTTGAAAATACCGGAGGGCCTCTTTCTCCAGGGAACCCTGGCATTCCATCTTTGCCATTAGATCCTGGCGGACCTTGTGATCCTACAAATCCACGTGGACCTTCAAGACCTGGTGAGCCGGTTTCACCTTGTGGTCCTGCAGGTCCTGGTTGTCCGGTATCACCCTTAGGTCCAGGCATTCCTTCACTTCCTCTACGCCCTCTAGCGCCACGAAATCCTCGGGGTCCAGTTTCACCTCTTTCGCCTTGTAGCCCAGAATTTCCCTAAAGATATACAATATTTGTTAGATGATTGATAGATAATACCTAAAAGTTGCTTTTACTCTGTGTCCTTTCTCTCCAGGCATTCCTTCCTTGCCTATCGCACCTTTATCACCCTTTTCTCCTGTATTTCCGGGGTACCCTATCAAACCTCTCGTACCCTCTTTTCCCTTCTCTCCTGGAGGACCCATTACACCAGTTTCACCTCGAGGTCCATCAAAACCCTTAGGTCCTTCTGGTCCTTCAATACCTGGTATTCCTGGCTCACCGACTGCTCCTGTATCACCTTTAATTCCCGACTCTCCTTTTTCTCCCTCAAATCCCCTATCGCCTTTATCACCCTTCTCTCCTTGTGGTCCACGTTTCCCTTCATCACCTTTCACTCCGCGTAGTCCAGGGAAACCAGCAGCACCTTGTAGTCCAATTAGACCTTGATCGCCTTTGCTTCCAGGCACACCCGGAAGGCCTGGATTACCCGGTGGTCCTTCAACTCCAGGAAATCCCGGGATACCCGGCTTACCTGGTGGACCCTACCTCAATCATTAAATTACTGCAACTATTACCAAATAATAGTTACCTTAATTCCCGGCGGTCCTAGCAAACCTTGCGGTCCTGGTGGACCCATCGCTCCGGTTGCACCTGTTTGTCCAGGCCCGCCCGGCTGTCCTGGTGGTCCTGAAACTCCTTTACTGCCAGGTGGGCCTTCAACACCAGGTATACCCGGTGGGCCTGACACTCCCGGAATTCCTCTAGGTCCCGGAAAACCTCTTGGCCCCATCTCACCGGGCATACCAGATATACCCGATGGTCCATCATCACCAGGCAATCCAGTATGACCACGTGGGCCAGGTTCACCGGTATTACCGGGTGCTCCCTTCTCGCCTTTCTCCCCAATTAAACCTGGTAAGCCGATAAGTCCTTGTTCACCTTTGGTACCTGGTGGTCCAGTTGCACCACGATCGCCATCGCGACCAGGCCGTCCTCGCCGGCCTTCTCTGCCAGGCATTCCGGATGGTCCTCGAATGCCTCTCAAACCCGGCTCGCCGATTTCACCGGGCTCGCCTTTGGTACCTTCCGGCCCTGGCGGACCTTGAGGTCCAGGAATACCAGTAAGACCCATTGGGCCTTCAGTGCCTCGCATCGACATCATATGTTGTGACAAGAGTTGGCGAAGATTTTCACTTTGTAAATCGGGCCCTTTTTCGTTAGTTTGTATACTCATCTAATACAAGAAATTCATTAATTAATTTTATTTATATTTTGTACCTTCAACTTACTGGTATCATAAAAACATGACCGGGTGGTCCAGGAAGACCACGCATACCCGGTATACCACCACGGCCTTCATCGCCTTTCGGACCTGGTGGACCAGTGGGTCCTGGCGGTCCCGGATAACCTCTAGGACCTGGTAGACCTCGATTTGGATTTATATCCGGTATTGATGTGATCCAATCAATATCATTGCCGGCTTCTGTAGTCGGCGGAAGGAAATCGAAATCGATTTCCTCGGTAACATCGCCTCTTGTTGATGATGATGGTGTTATGAATCTAGTATCACTATCGAATTTGAGCGTGGTTGCTTCACCATCGTATTCGAGAAATGAGGCGTAATTGCCCGTATTGTTCTCCAATAATTTTGTTTTAGTTCTCACGAATCGTTCACAATCTTGAGCGTAATCATTACACAGTTCGTATGCTTCATCTGGGATTGGTGCAATTTTAAACAATTGTAAATCGCCCTAAAATCGACACACATTTATAACATTGAAGTATAGTGGGTGCCGTGACTCAAGAGATTGAAGTCAAAGTAATGAATTCAAGCCACAGAAAATACAGTAAGAACAGATGTGATGGAGATGTCCTGATGTCACCATATCTATTGTGATTTAATCTTATTGCTTCCACTTCAATCTCTTAAGTCGTGCTCGCTACTATAAATACGTTATAGAATTCTTCATCGGCTAATTCATATCCGAGCGTCATGATACCGTTCACATTCAATGTAGACGTCGATGTTCTCTCTAATGATTTTGTTATAATTTCATTACAATCTTTAATTAACGTAATCGAATCGCCTTTAATACTGAAACCTAATCGATGCCATCTAGAAAAACCAAAAAAAAGATTAGATTTTTCCGACTTGCACTGTAACAAATAAGTAGCTTCACCTACTTTCCGTCATCTATCGCTATATTAAATGAAATTAAATTATTCTCTTCGGGCATCTGTTCAATATCTTCATAATAAAAACTAACATCCTTCCCTATTGATATGGCAATTTGTTCATCACCCTCATCGCTATATAATGTGAATATAGGATAAATTTGTCCTATAGCAAAAGTTGAATTTTTCCAAATAGAAATGATTTTTTAAGTAATGATTTCGTTGGGATTTTAATAAAGAATTGATTTACCTGGAATCGGTCGGATTACCATAAGTATAGAGAAATCATGTGGGAAACCTTGTGGAAAATATTCACTTGAACTTAATGAGATCTTGGCACGGTCGCTGAAACGGTAAGCCCAATCGTTGCGTAACGGTTGCACTGTTTCCGTATCATTGAAACATCTGCCGAGTATACGGCGGATACCTGGCGGTTCCGACCACAGGTCCGCGATCTGGACCAAATCGATGATATTGTCTGCAAATTAAACTAGTTATTTCTACTCGGATTACAGTGGGCGAGTTTTCTACGCTTTTTCCTTAAAAATGGCGTGCAAACAAGCCATTAAAATCGTACGAAAATGCAGCGTAATAAAAGAAAATTTGATGAGTTCTCTAATTAGATTCATAAATGGGAACGTAATTACAAACAAAGCTGCTGATACTTTTTATATAGCAAACAGACAATCTTACCGGTTTGTGTTGAAACAGGAACAATTACAATCCAGTAACTAAGTAGAAGAAAATTGACCCAATTCCGAGGACAGCTGCTCGTCCACAATAAAAACATGACTAATTTAGCCCCGTATTTTTTTACAGTTGTCTTCACTAAACAAACACAAATAATCATTGCATATGTTAAATTGCCTACAAATTGGTGTGAAATTAACATTTAGATTAAGTTGCCTAGCCCTTTATATACCGAAATATTGAAATTAACATGTAGATTTAGCCGCAATCCCAACGAAATGGATAAATATAGTGCCAACTCAGGTACACTTGGTCGAGGAAAACAACCGATTAACAGTGCAAAACATACAATAGAAGGAGAAGTAGTCACTGAAGCAACTGTTTGATTTAACTCAATTCTACCGCCTAGTATCATACTCGACGTCTACAGTAAGTTTTCAATGAATATTATACTTTGTTTCATCCTTGTCCGGACCGATTGGAGTGTCATTATGATGTTTACTGTGTAATAGTCGCGTTCTAATAAATCATAATAAATAAATGTTTGCCGTAGTGTGGGAAACACAGTGAGGTCAATACCGTCACGATAATTGTTGAATTATTTTGTTTCGTTTGAATGTGACTATTACACATTATGCTTACTTCACCAACGCATACTCAATGTAGAAATCAACTGACACGTTGACTTAAAATTTCAAAGGCTTAATACGTCTGCCCGCCCTGTATGTACTCATCAAAACTACAACTTTATCACTATAGCTGAAATTCAATTGTCTTAAAGTTGTACAATACACCTTATTACACGTGCATTTGATAGTTCTGTAGCATCTTATTCTCTTTATTACTTATTAGTGTATCAATTGAGTTAATTTCGCTAATTAATTGGATTTAAATTAATTAAACAGGCAACTGCTACAAAAAAAGGCAACACTCGATTATTGGGCAATCGTTAATTAATTGCGTGGCGTAGGCTTTCAGCCTTCCATTATACGAAACGTACCCAAAGTGGTATTAGCCGCAATGTAAATGACACCTACCCCTCTTAGAATTACTTTTTTTCTTCGAGAGTTTCTCACCTTTTAGCTGCAAATCGTCTAATTACGCAACTTTATTTATTTTCGATTAATTTCTTCTTTGATCTTATCCAATTGCAAGCCAACGAATTGTTTTGTAATTTTTTTATAATAAAGCATAGGGTGGCTGGTGAGCGAAGTATACGTGGGGGAGAAGCTGTGTTCAATGGCGTAATAAAATTATATTGTACAAAGGTGAAAATATCCGGTATGCAATAATAAAAGCGCTTTTAAAAGTGTGAATTCAATCATGAATTCTTTTATTTTAATTGCAAAAAATATTAATGCGTTTTTTAATGGGTTTAATATTAATTAATAGAAAATTACCTTAATCCGAAATGGCATTATTGTTTTATCTATCCGAAATGTTTCAATTGAAAAACTCGCCTGCTAAGAGGACTAATTTCGATCAACTGAATTCCAGGACACACTAGAAATATAATATTAACAGCTGTACAATGTTTTAATAAGAATAATTATTTAACCACACTAGAATTCATCAATAAATTTCCAGATCAACTCGATCATCATCTGGAGAAATCGTTTAAAATTAATCAAATGAATAATAATCTAAATTTATACTAAGTTGACACAGTTATTAAAGAATTTTCGACAAGAAACCATCACAATTATTTCGCCACAACATTAATCTTTATCGAATGGTTGTTTATTTCGCGCCTTTAATCGACATTTCTTGTTTACAAAACATTTCCACCCCTTTTAACATATTGTATTTCCATAACTAGAGAGCGTTCAACTTTTGTTTTTATGTGAATTTAAGATCGAAATTCTTCAACAGGAAATTATTTCAAAAAGCTTCCGACACGCCATTGAATTCGGCTAATAATTGTCCCTTGTGGCTACAGTTAAGTTACTCTTAAATTATTAACGAATCAGATTTCAGTTAATTAAAACTAACACTAGTTGTGATTGGTTTATTGATTTCCAGCGTTTTTTTACTTGTTTGAAGAAATTTGTTCGACCGTGTATTAAATTGAATCAATTCCACATGATTGATTCAACAAAACCACGATTTCATGCTTTATTTTCCTATAATGTCATCCAATGGATTAATCAATAATCATAATATTGTTCGTACCCAGTACATTTCTATATGGATATGTAAAATAATTGTATTCTCGATTTAATCTGACATAGTAAGAGTAAATCTTACGATATTCCTTGTTAGTGTACGTCATTTAGTCAGGAAGTCTGAGTTAAACACACATACAAAACCACCGCATATCGTGAATGATGAAAGGACGAAATCAGTTTATTTTGTCAATATTCCATTGTCAATAAAACAATACAGTCTCTAGTACTTAATAAAATCAACGTGGATTAGATAATAATATTAGAGATCTCGTTTTTTTTTTGGCACGTCAAGACTTTCGGTTTCTGTCAGATCAGCTTTTATACATTTATAGAATTAGGCTGCTTGTGAATTTAATCTCGACAGTGGCAATGGAGATTCACAAAATCATAAACCGAAAATGCGATTTATAAAGCATCTCATTTAATTTTAACGAATTTAACCTACGCCACTGGATTTACTACAAACAATTCAACATTGAAAAAGCTGTAGTTGCGATTAGTCAATTTGCAAATTTTTTGTCATAAAGCAACAACCAGTGGCGCAGAGTAGTAGTATTATCGCTATATAATGAGAATATAGAATATACTAGCGGACCCGGCAGACTTCGTCCTACATGTACGTTGGTTTATATTCACAAAATTAACAATGTAATCTGGCAATTACTGTTTAATTATAAAACGTCAAAGAAAATGCGGTTAGAATCTCTGTTTACATTTTAAAATGAAAGTGTTAAATTATGTATCAAAACTTATTTCCAAAATCGGCCAGCGATACGGACGGGTATCCGCTTCTCAAAACTTATTTCCACAACCGGGTGTGTTCCAACATATTAAAACTTTATTGGAGGTACAAAATATACACAAAACTAAATCGAAAAAAAAATGACAAAGGGGGAATGGAATCGAAAAACTAAGTAGTCTACGAAAAATTCTGCATCGAATGGTCAAAGTCCCATGTCGATATGATCAGTAGTTTTTACGTGATTGAGCCTCAAAGAAACAGATTTTGTTTATATATA